>JAUMHP010000035.1:1304254-1325378 GCA_032361065.1 Enteromius trimaculatus | reverse complement strand
TATATATAATTCAATAACATGTACATGATATAGACAGTAAGACATTACTTAGCAACCACGGAGAACACCCTAGAAACCACAAAGATTTGGGATTAAAAACCAATTAGCAAGACTACAGCGTCATGACTTTTTTCAGAATTGATTGCATAGTTTTTTTTTTTTTTTCCTCCATATGGCTTAAAATCTGCAAAGTGGTAATTAAAAGTAACAAATGTAAAACAAGTTTATACTCACTTGACAATTCAGACTTAAGTCAGCACTTTCTTTTCAGAAAGCGGTGAAATAAGGAACGTCCCAATCCGTGTACATTCATGCTTTTCCATGGTTTGTAGTTTAAGTAGAGCGAGTAGTAGTTCACTATACTCAAAAATCTGTGGCCAATTTCTAAAGTATGCATGCATTCAAATTTGATCTTAGTGTGCTTAAAGGTGCTGTATGTAGGATTTCCACCGAGTGGTTGAGCTAGGTATTGCAGTTCAAATTCATTATATTGGAGATGTTTTTTTTCACCTGGCCCCTCCTACTCAGACTTGACGCACATGCAGGTTGCCAAATTAAAGACAGCAACTAGAACTAGTGCAACAATGAAGGAATGCGCGCTGTGTTTACCGCCAACTGGCAACCCGGGGATCTGAGCGTGTTTCACAAAGCAAAACAACGTCCTGCGTTCCGAGTCGGAAGGAGAATAATTGACTGTAGCAGTGTTTTTCAAATAAACAAGTATGTCAACTTGGCGTGTTTCTTATTTCTAATATCTGCAAACATATCATGGTATTTTTATGCTTTAGTAGAGTCAAAATCCTGCATACAACACCTTTAAATCCACGCCAATGCCCATATTTGTAAAAACGGTCTTTGACATGGAAAAGTGCAATTGTTACGTTAGGGTCTGAGCGGACGTACGCACGTTTTCTTGTTTGAATACTGCAGGTTTTTGGAAATGTACACTGTTCTTGGATGGCGATTTTCACACTGCGTGAACTGGGGTGGCATTCAGTCGCTGCTGTGTTCACTGCGTGATAGATTGGCGACGGGGTTTCACACCGCGACCACAATTTAGAACTTTATCTGACTTCTTTAGATTGCATTCATACTTATTTCATGGAGTTTATTGCGTGGCTTTTGAAAAATGCTACATTCAGCGGTTTCACAGATCACTTTTACAAATCAAGTAGTTTTTTTCTGGAAGGTTCTGGAAAAAGTGGCTTTGATTACTTTTGTTGTGTTGCAGATGGTTTATTTTGGCCTACGAAAATGCAGATCCTGTTGTAAATAATAGTGGGAAAAAAAGTGGAAAAATGGAAAAAAAGTTCCATTATTACGCATTTTGACATATATTCATAAATTAATGTTTGCGTTTCTGAAGTGTTCCGTCAAATAATAGATCAAAAGTCCTATTGGACGAGTCAAAATTTAGGCCTATAAACAGCATCATTAAATAGCTGGAGAATCTATAGGACTGTATCCTGAATCTTTAAACATGTCTTGAGCTCCTTCAACTTGCGCTTCTAGGCTCGTGTTTCTTTTCTGCGCTGATTAAAATAAATGTGCAAATGCCGGTCCTTTTTAATTTCAGACTATTCCATCATTAATGATCCGATGGTTTTAGCTTCACTGTCATAAAAAGGTTTCTTATAATCATGGCCACTGCTTTTACTGTATTCAGAGGCTCAAAGCAGCCTTTCATGTGCTGTTCATACCACGCTCTTCTACTGTTGCCGTTCGTTTCCTTCATGCACTTTTGAATCAGTCTGCGTATGATCTGGTCTATGTGAACACCTGTGAGCAAAGGCTAATTTAAGTCCAGAGCCAGTTAACATCCAGGCGCCTTGATCCACAAAAGATCCTCCCCCCTTTCTTGTTATGTCTGTCTTTTTTCATACATAAAGAAGAAAGCAGCCAAGAATCCGGGAATAAAGACATATAGGGCAGCCTGCCATCACATTCATCACGTTAAGTTGCCCTGTTGTGCTTGCAAGGCTACCGATCGGTTCGGTTATGTCTGCTTTTATCCTTCTGGACACAGGAGCACGGGGTGAATCTATTCTTTGATTAACTTTTTTTGCAGTCCATGCATACTTACTAGAAGTTTGGTATGAAATCACTGAAGCCTCCGGGAGCTGATGCCTTGCAAAATTGCCAATTACTCTTTAATTTCCACAAAACTAAAAGCTGCATTGATTCATAATGGACACCCACACACAATGAAGACATCTAGCACTTCGAGGTTAGGAATATAGGAGTTCAGTCAATATTAAGCAACACAGTTAATGAGGAAAAATCTCATAATGTAAAGATTGGTAATGGAAAGGAGCTTAATTTGAAGACGGAATGTATTATTTCTAGCCTTATAACTGGCAGAAAGATTCCTCAGGTTTTATTTTAAGACTACTTTTTAATTTTTATGGAACAGTATGAAAAATGGACTGATTGTAGGGCTTTATGAAATTCTTGGCTTTTTATTTTTCCAGTTTATTTATGTATGTTTTTTAATTGTAAAATCTGTAATAATTTATTTATTTATTTATTTTTTCAGCTTTATTATAAGACAGATCAGAGCTGACAGGACGCAAAGCTGAGAGAGAGCAGGGTGGTGGGGTCAGGAAAGGTCCTTAAGTTGAGATTTTTTTTCTATTTTTTTTTTATAAAAAACGATGCATTACTCTCGCAGCTCTAGAAATTAAGTTCATGCAGTATTCTGTAGGATTCTGCATTAGCCTATATTATATTTTTATCACTGGATTCTTCAATTCAGTTTACTCAGTTTCCACATCACAGAAATCATAGGGCCCTAAGATTGGGAATATTCTAAAGCTAGACAGGAACTTCCTGGACATTTCCAGCATGAGCACTACACCACAAGCCTCTAACCCTCTTTTTATGTTAAATGCTAGGGATGTAACAGTTCCCTCAGCTCACAATTTTGATTTCATTCAATTTTTCTCACATTTTTTTTATTTATTCTTTTTCAAATCAGATTAAAGACGTTATACAGCACACGAGAAGGTGTCCATTATTAGTCTATTGCTGTACATTTCTTTGTAAAATTGAAATATAACAAAACCTAAATTTTACATTTTTAAACAAACCCTGACTCAAATAAGCAAGTGCTCTTTCCATTTAAAATCAGAAGCAACCACTGTGTTTCAATCGCGGTCCAATCAAAGATGCAGCTTACAGCGCCAGCAGTTTTTAATCTAAATTAGATTTTATCATTTCAAAATTTGAAGCAAAAATGATTATCGCGTGCAAGTTTTTCACTGTTCACACGCACGTGATTTTCACTGACGATGAGCTGATAGCCCTTAAGGAAAAACGAAATACAAAAGGTGGCGCTGCACAGCTTTTTATGCTGAAGAAGATGAGCCAGCAGGTGGCACTGCAATGATATATTGTTTCCTGGGCTACCGCTGTCAACAAACAGAGCTGCGCTTATTTTAATTTGTTTCATTCAGAGGCCCTCAAACAGTTTCCCTCAGAGATGCTCTTCGTATAAACTCGTACTCCACTTGTATTTGTTCGACATCTCAACCGATTTGAACCGTTTTCAACAGGTTTAATCGTTACATCCCTATGATACGTTGGAAACTTCGACATTTTTTTATGCGACTATGTTGCAAAACTGCCTCTCGAGTTGTTAGTCAGCTCCCAAACCTCTATTTGAAGTAGGTTGCCTACTGTCGTCATGGCACGTAATGACCCTTTTGTCATGCTAAGCTATGTATAGCTACTTAGTCGTTGCCGCGGCCCCTTTTCAGTATGTTCATTTTACAAGCACGCAGCTGTAAACCACGTGTTACTCGCAGACGCCGTAAATAGCCGGTGGAAAAAGCACAGATGAATGTTTCTCTAGACAGTTGGGTGTTGTTGGCGTGTGTTTTTGGTGTGTGCGTGTGTGTATACGGTGGTCTCCAGAGGATGCGGCTCCTGTAATCATTCTTGTTTGGGTGCTTGTGTGCTGATATCATGTGGCATGTTTAATTGATTCTGTTAATGAGGGTGTTGGATGGAAACCGCTGATGCCCTGAAGTCATTTTGACAGAGAATAGGTCAATCAGAGAAGCCATGCTGCCAGCCTCGATCTGAACTGCTTAAAACTCAAGTAGAACTAACCAACCGGGCTACCCGTCTCGTGCTCCCACTGTCAAATGCCAGACAGACACTCTACCAAAGGGCTAAAATTGACTTTTTGACACACCTGCTGGTGCAGAGTGTTTTATATTATATTATATTAACCTGACCTTTACTTCATAACAATGTTTTTTTTGAACTTGTTTATTTAATATTTTCTTATTGTTTTTTTTTATTATTTATTACTTTTAAACATGTATAAAATCATTGTCCCAATTAATAAATTATTATCTTAACTAAATTGTATTTAGTGAATATTAGTTGAGAGAGAAACAATAACAAAAATAAACACACACAATTTTATTTATTTTATTATTATTATTAATATATATATAATATTTATTTTTATTTTGGGTAATTAATATTTTTGTTATTATCTAAAATAATAATTTTTACTGGTAATTAAATTCTATTTAGATTCTTTTAACTGAATTAGGCAGATTACACATGCACAAGTGTTTAATATATTATTAAACTATTAATGTTTAATATATCCATTTATATTTAGATTAATTTATTATTATTTCATATATGTGTGTTTTTATTTGTGTGTGTGTATGTGTATGTATATATATATATATATATATATAATTAATTAATTTAATTTAATTAATTAAATTAAATTACATAAAATAATTATCATTTAATACTTTATGTTAATATATAATGAGAGTGGCAAAAATATAATGTTTAGTGCTATTTAATTTTTAATTAGGCTACTAATCATTAATTTATCAATTTGACTAATATTATTATTAAAATTATATTGTATGAGACTGTTTTGTTTCAGAAAGATAAGGAGAAAAAAGGAAAGCTAATTTGAATGTTTTAATAAGCAATTATTAAGATCATTCTCTATAAGTAATGTCAAAGTGAAATACTAATATTTTTGCTAAATTATATTTTAAATTCTGAAATTGATTTCTGTAGCACACCATCAAAATGTGTAGTTGAAAGATATCTATTAGTTTTCAAATATCACACTACATTAAAAATAACATTTCATATTCACTTTAAAATTCTAAAGCACGTTTGAAATTTGATTAGCCACTCTGATTCACGTAATTGCATAAAAATAGTGTTTGTTTTTTATTCATAATAGCGCGGCGAAAGCAGCGTCCGTTGACAACTGTCTCAAACTGCTAATTAGTGCCCGGAATAATTCACCTCAGGCGCATTTTGAAGTTTTGCGAAAAAAGAACACAGAGCGTCTTTCCTAAAGTATGCTTTTTGGGAGCTCGGGTGTGTTTCATTAATTTAAAAACGTACTCTTCCAATACTAATTACACACTCGTAGAGAGGCTGTTTAAATGTGTGGCTTTAACGACTAGTTCTTCCCCTGAGAAAATGCGTCACGCAAGCAGTTTCCACAATCCTTAATGTGGAGACAAATTTAGCTAAACTGCAAAAATGGCAACGGAAACAAATCTTCGGTGGCAACAAACCCAGTCCCGCGTGCGCTGTCACTCAAATCTCAGACGCAGGGTTGGTGCTTAATTAGTGTTATTAACCTTCAGGAAACCAGACTGATTTTATTTTGCCATGGTGACGTTTCTCCGTTCACCGGCATGAGGTATTTTAATTGGCTCGAGCTCCTCGATCCACTCAGCCCTGACAATGCGCGGAGACGGACGTTCACTGCAGTGAGCGACATGTAAATGGCCTTTCTATGAAAGGAGTGTTTCTTCCTTTTTTTTTTTTTTTTTTTTAACCCTCGCTCGTATTCCTTCAGTACAGTGAGGACACGGCGAGCTCACCCGAGCTGCACGCCGCAGTGAAGTGACAACCGAGCAATCATTAAAAATTTTGATGGCTGCGGCACGCACAGGCCCATCTCCCGGCTTGATGTAAAGAAAAGTAACGCAGCCGTCTTTTGTATTTGCTCTCTGTCACCGTCGAAAGCTCAGGCCTAATTTATTCCTTCTTATCGTCGGCTCTGCAAAGACAACACATCTTCACTGTTTCTTGCGTGAGGGAATGCTTTATTGTGCCCACATTAATGTCTCTGTAGGCTTTCTAGGAGCACTAGACTCAACTGATACTAGGTGCTTTATGGGCGGCTGTTATTGTGTGTGTGTGTGTGTAAAAGTAACGAACAAATCTTTGGGTTGACAATTGTGGTTAAGCTCCTCTTTAATTTAATAGCCAAGAACGGATATCTAGAGAGCAGGATGACTCTGAATATCATCTTATTTAATGATACTGAGTAAGATGCGGACTTTTTCAGAATTTAAATTTAGACTTTGTTCGCACATTTTATGAAATTACTAATGCCTTTATCACAAAAAATGTATTAAAAAAAACCCTCCAAATTGTCACTTTTTTATTAACAAGGTTGTTGTATGTTATTTATGGTACCTGATGTGTTGTGAATATATATATATATATATCGCTTCGTTAACTGTGGAAACAGATGCAGATGAATAGGATTGGAATTATTCTCAAAATAAACACTATGTTTGGATCGTTTTAAGTCTGTACAGTTATTAGCTTTTAATTTAATCGGAAACTTTCATATGCCATTTTATTATTTTCAGATTTGTGAGAAGCATATTAAAAGTGTTGCCAGCCACACACTGAAATTGAAGCTCTTCTTTTAGTTTGAAGCCAAAATAAAGGGATTTTAACAAAATTTAAAAGCGGAATTAAATTCTATTGTATTTTGTTATATTAAGTTAAATTAAAATGTGTTTTAGAATGTATGTAGTCATTTTATTTTATTATTAGCAGATTCATATTTTGGTTCCAAAAACAGAAGTGAGTCCACTTTTAATTCCAGGTACAGTATGAATGCAGAAAGCACTGGGATTACTGGTTACTGAACTGATTCTTTTAAAAAGCACTTCTAAGTGTTTCATTCTTCAATTATTACCTGACTTCATTCTTCAAAATATTAGTCAGAGTAATATTTAGAGAAATAATTCACGTCGTTTACTCTCAAGTTGTTCCAAGAGTTTCTTTCTTCTGCTGAACACAAAAGAAGATATTTTGAATAATAAACCGAACAGTAGATGATGGCTATTAAATAAAATTATTATGCCAATGGCTTCATCATCATCAATAATAATAATAATAATAATAATAATGTTAAGTCAATGGCTACTGCAAATCAAAAATGAGTAGCCTATGAAATAATGAGAAGCAGTTCAATGTTGTGACATCACCAGCTAATTAATTACCAATGTACACAAGTCCATTACTTGAGTAAAGCTATAGATACTACTGGTCAAATATTACTCCATTACAAGTAAAAGTTGTCAACATTTCTTTTTTACTTGAGTGAAAGTATAGAAGTACTTGCTTTTAAAAGTACTCTAGTATCAGGAGAACATTTCCGGACAGTGCATAGTTTCATTGTAGCAATGTTTTATGTTATACTTGCAATAAGAATATATTTCTGATGTGCAGCAAAAGATTATTGATCTTTACAAATAAGTGGCTTTAACACTCCTACCCACCATCACAAAACAGCATGGTAGTGTTCTTATGCTGTAGCAGTGCATACACACATCAAAGTGTATTCATTCATCCACATTTGAATCAAGTGTACAGTCAAATTTCTTTAATCAGAAAAAAATGAAACCAAACAAATAAACAACCTGCTAACTCGACTACATAACCATAGCTAGGCCTATATAACTGCCCATGCAGCAGCGACACTGCTTCACGTGTCAGCGAAACATTTTGTTTTGAAAACAAATGATACTTCTGATTGGCTTTCACCTGTAAATCACCAAATCACATTGACAGAAGAACAAAAACAACGTCTTTAAAGCTGCTGCATAGAAGCGACTTTCTGCTTTGAGGACCCTGGTAGAAATGTAGTGGAGTAAAAAGTACAATATTTGTGTTTCAAATGTAGTGAAGTTAAAGTCATAAGTTCCAGAAAAAATAAAACTCAAGTAAAGCACAGACACTCACTTACGCACAATACTCAAGTACATGCATTTCACTACTGCCCGCCTCTGTTAATTACCCAGTTTCTTAAATTTAATTACCAGAACCTTTTTGGATTTTAGCTGAATGCATTTTCAGTTTCAGTTTGCTCATCACAGTGCACAGCCCTATAAAACATCTCTTAAAGGCCAAATTGCTCTACTGTACCTGCTTTAGCGCATGTCTTTTTAACTCTAATTGTGTGTCTTCAGTATTCTACACCACTATATGACCACACACATCCAATGTTTTTTTTATTTTTTTGGTGCTTGACGAATAGGCTACAAGTTTTACCAATTGAGTTTTACTATTCAATTTGAAGGGTCTCCAGTGCCGTGGCTCTTTGACAGGTCTCATTAACACAATGGGTGTCGTGTTCTCAGCGGATCAGGTTCCTCGGGCGAGGTGACGCGGCCGACTGTTTCCACAGCAGCGTGTGATTGTCAGGAGCCCTGCTCCAGACCCTAATTCTATTACCAGATTCACACGTCTGCGTTCGCTGGAGATATATATACAAGAAGGGTGGTTTGCTCCTGTGGCCGTGCCGGGAATGGTCGACGCATCTTATTTTGTTTGTTTGTTTGTTTCGCAGGGGTGTAAGGGTCTGCTGCTGTCACGATGGATGCCCAATCACAAGGCCAGCAGCCGCCGGTGCCAGTGTTCCAGCCACAGGTTTGTGTGCTCGCTCATACATAAACACAAACACACATACAGTCTAGCCAACTTTCTTTGTAATCTCGTTATATAGGTGTGCTACAAAGCCACTTGAGTTTTTTATTTATTTTTTTTTCGCCGTCTACCATCCTGACTCACCACCTGCTTGCTTAGCAGCATGTAGCACGAGCCTGTCGCCCTCTTCCACATCCACATCTGCCCCCGTCAATTCTCCCCGTGTCTGTCAATCCACCCGCAGAGAGACAGGCGGCGGTCTGCTCCGGCTGTCTCTCCGCTGTGCCGGGTGAGAGGTGATAATGAGATTCTGCTCTCTGCACAAGCAGCGTTTCCTGCACACAGGAGCCATCATGTGTTTCCAGTGCCAGAGACAGAGGTGTTGGAAATCTGCTGCTTTTAGCAGTCTTTTGCACTCTCTCTCTCTTCCTCGTTCGCTCTCTTAATCTCTCTTTTGTCGTACGTACTTTTCACACCCTCCAGACTAATTCCCTCCAATCATCTGACTCCATTATTGTAAGTCGTCTTGTGGTAGGTCATGAGTTGTGTTCAAATTAGAGATTAAACATTTTTCACTGAGTAATCGCAGCAGATGCAAGCTTTTTGAACATCAGATGCCAACTTGTGGTGTCTTCAATTATTTATCAAATGAAATACATTTTTATATTATTTTATTTACTTTACACAGGCAGTGTCATTCTTGTGAATAAAACCGTAAAAAAAAGTTAAGTTTACAGTTAAATATTGTAATATCTGATAAGAAACCGTAATAACTGATATAATGTTAATAAAACAACCTATTAAAGTAGTGAAATCTATTTCGTACTTTTAAATACACTGATAAGCACCAAATGCAGGAGGGGATATGGAACAAGTCACATGATGAACCAAAGCCCATCACATGCAGCTTTTAAATAGTAATATATATAGAAGGTCCTCGGTGTCATTCACACAAACACTAAACACCATCATGGAAGAATTAATAAACGGATATATGCAATAAACATGAATGTAACAACATTACATGTAACACACAACCCTAATAAACATAACTGATACGAAAAAAGCACTAAAGAAAAAAACATTAAATTCAAACAAAATTTGAAATGCAATGCAGGGAATTGTGGGAATGTCAGTTTATGGTGTTTCCCTGTAAATTTTACAGGAATTTACCATTAACCACTTAACAGTTTTTTACTATAGAATTGTTTTTACCGTTAAAAATACATCATTATTGTGATTTTAGCAAATGCTAAATCCAGTAGATTGACCCAAGAGACTACAGGAGTCTATTATGAAATTCCAGATATCATGAACTGGTTTGGTTCCCAATTATTTATGGGATTTTTGATCACACAATAAACGGCTTCTTGGATTTTATGCGTTCTGGGCTCACATGGTCTCTTGAAATTTTTAAACGTACTCCTTTTATTAAAAGGTATTAGCCGATAAATCGAAATGTGGCTTTTAGGCAAATTTCTGTATCGTTTGACCTTCCGTGACAAATTGAATGGTCTTGTTGTGCTAAATTTGATAGTTGTCGAATACAGCTATGTGGTGAAAACTACATGCCTGCCGTCATCAATAAACCATGAGAGACATTTGACATTAGTTTGAACGCAACGCTCAAGGTAAGTCTGGCAATGGGTTACACCATGACAGCTTAAGAGAATGACTTTTACAAGACTCTCAACAAGCATCCAAGATCGACTCGTATTCCCTTGAAAGAAAAAAGAAGCAACCAGAAAATGCTGAATTGTGTATGCAATCATGCATACGCGGATATCATATCTTAAAGTCCCCAAGGTTTGATGGATATGCATAGGAGATGCCGGATGAGTCGGTAAGGCGTGCATATTTGATGGTGCATTTGCTCTCAGAGCGAGTGGGAGGGTGAGATCTTCAGATCCGATTTTAATCGTCGCGGCGGATTTTTCGACGAAGCAAAATCCCCTTGTAAAGCAAGGGCTTTAAATACTGGAGCAGATTGAAGAAGAGCGGGGCGAAGAAGGTATAAATATTGCATGGACCGTGCCTGAAGAGAGACGTTGATGAAAAGGATGCGAACAGGATCTCCTGCCTTGTCCCCCCCCACCACCACGAAGATCCCCCCTCCAGCACCCACCAACCAACACCACCACCACCAAGCGCCGTCTTGCTACTCTACCACCTCTTCAGCGTTTCAGTTGTCCTTTCCTTGGCAGCCTCTGGCA
This sequence comes from Enteromius trimaculatus, assembly GCA_032361065.1. Classification (NCBI taxonomy): domain Eukaryota; kingdom Metazoa; phylum Chordata; class Actinopteri; order Cypriniformes; family Cyprinidae; genus Enteromius; species Enteromius trimaculatus. The sequence continues at coordinate 1,314,429 of JAUMHP010000035.1, read as the reverse complement.
CTGTTGTGCTGTCAGCTCACACCTAGTCTCCACACTGCTGCCGCCCCGTCCTCCGTCATTCTCCTCCTCCTCCTATCTCGCATCCCCTGTCATGCGGCCGCACGTCTGCATTTCTCTTTTTACACTTGTGTCACCAGTGGCCAACCCTCCATCCTTTACTGTTGCTCCTGTGATGTGTTGTCCCTTTGAGTCATTTACCCAGCATGCTCTGCTGCATCTTCCGTCCCCTCTGACCTTTTTTTTTTAATTTAACCAAAGCAATGGTTCAAGTCTAAAGCCCAAAAGTATATAATAATAATAATAATAATAATAATAATAATAATAAAAAAAACTACATCAGCATAGTACGTACACTTACTTTATAATCACAGTTAGAATTTTTTTTTCATGAACATTCTTTTTTTGGATCGCACTTTTTTTTTTTTTTTTTTTTGTAATTTTTTTTTTTTTTTCATGCAATAGTTTGTCCACAAAGTGACAGCAGTGCAATGTCATTAAAGAAATGGAGATGGAACAACAATGACAAAGTACTGGAGAAGCGACAATACTAGTCATAAGGGGGTAAAGATGAATGCGTAATATAAGATTAAAAAGCTTCTGGAGAGAAAAAGCGCAGACACTAAACAAGAATCGAAACTTTGTAGTGTGCATGCTTTGAAGGCTTTTACACGATGCAAAATATAAGTATACTTTAGTCTTAAATCCAGTCATTGCAATAGGAGTCAATGGCAGTTTCAAGAGAAGGGCGAGAAATGTTCACCTTGTCGTGGTCACGCTACCGCTGAACAGTGGAAATTTGTGGCTGAAATAGACTCAATCGCGTGAGGAGTTTTAAGGCTTGGTTTAAAACCAAGTAACTTTTTTTGTGGGCTACGCTATTGACAACAGACAGACTTCCTGTTCTAATATTTCTACCGACTGCATCGTAATTAGGGGTTACACAGTAAATCGATTCATTGACGGATTCTGCGATTTGTATCATTAATTTTTTTCTTTTCTTCCAAAATTAATTCTGATTCTCACTGAAATCAATTCTGAGCTTAGTTTTTAACTGTGTGCGTTTGAAATAGCCACACTTACATTTTCGAAAAGGCGAATTCCAAGTGTTCACAGTGAATTAGGTTTATATTTTATTCTCGATCGAGGTAGATGATTAACTGTGTGGTTAAAATCTAGCCTAGCGCTCTATCTACTTTTCAAAAACTAAGCTCAGAAGCGTTTCCAAATCGCTCGAATCCGATTTGTTGTCGTATCGCATATCTTAATGAAAAGCTTTGCGGGAAAGTTGTTTGGCATCTCAATTCAAGCTGTTTCTGGCCCCTTTCCTCCCACCTCCATGCGTTATTTTTGTTTTCTTCCACTTCACGCAGGGCAGCAACGAGCCCTTTGAGCTCTCGCCCCTCCTGCAAGCTGCAATCTGTACAAACCGCGTCACGCCGCTGTCGAGTGACCCCGGCGGTCGTGGAGATCCTCGGCTGCTGCGGTTCATCTCGTGTCAGCTCAGTGCTCTAAATTGTGTGACAGCGCAAAGCCACGGATGAGACAAGCTGTCAGTCAGGGCGCCCCTGCTGCCCTTTGAAGGCGAGGCCAGGGGGCAGAAAGGTGCCGCAAATGGCCTGTGAAGTTTACATACACTGCCCACTGCTAAACAGATTACCTCTAATGAAGTGTCTGGAGCTCAGGCCGCGTCAGGCCTAATCCTGGCTGGCAGTGCGTCCCTTCGGCTGCCAAAAAAGCCGCCACCCTCTGGCCTCCTCCCGCCGCTATGCCGGCCTCCCCGGCGCTGGGAGGTGCCCATCGTTAATCAGGCCGGACAGTGCGCGAGCTGACATGCAAATGTAGGTCATTGCATATGTAAATGTGTGATTAGCGAGCCGCATGCCAGAACACATTAGCTCGACTTTGCTCTCAGCATGCGCTTGTCATGCCGCTTTAGAGGCTCATGCTAACATTTGTCAAGCGACCATGCGGGGAGTGAAAGCAATGCCTTGGCCCTCTGCGGACCATCCGCTGCTGACCAGATCAACACCATACATATGCATCGTCTATGGGTAAATGACAAATAGGAGTGTTTGCAATCAACGAAGGGAAAATCTTTTACAAATCCATATGTGGGTGTCATATGGTTTTAAAAATGATGCATGCTATTTTCAAAAGTTGAAATTTCATTTGCCTAAATCACTTAAGAATGATGTTAATAAAATAAAATGTTTAGACCAATATTATGTATTAAGCATGAATTAATTTATTAATATTATGTATCATTAATTGCACCACGGGATGTCTATTAATTGCTCCTCTATGATTTCCTGTTTTGTTTTTCTGCACAACTTTGTTTTTAATCAGGCTAATCATTTTTTATTATATTAAATGAATAAATAAATAATTATATATGCACACGCACACACACACACACACACACACACACACACACACATATTAATCAGTGTTATTTTATCTTTATTTATGCTATTATAATATTTAATAAGTTATATTTTTTTTAGTTTTAATGTTTTTGGTTTTGTTCAGTGTTCTCATAATTTTTTTTATTTATTTAGTAATTTTAAATTAATTGCCAAAACAACATTTTTTATTATTTTTTATTAATTTTATTTATATTTAGATTTACATTTGAATTAACAAAAACTATTTTAAATGATAACAAAACCGCTGTTAATTAATGAATAAATTTGTCATTGACCCCCTAGGCTACCCTGTATTTTATTTATTTATTTAATTTTTTGTTGGTTTGTATAACCATGGAAACATGAATGTTCCAAGTTGTTTTATTGTGTTCAAATAACCTTTTTTTTTTTTTTTTCATAAGCCTCTCTGGATTCGACACAAAATAACTACATGTTGCCGAGAAACCTGGTGTCTTGGATATTAGCTTGATATTGTTAAATTTAGTCAGATGCAGCTTTCTCTCTTCGCTGCGGTAGCAGAAAGAAAGCGCTGCTTCTGCTGCACCAGATGTGTCCCTGGTAGAAGGGGCTGAGAGCGTGTTGTCACATGGAAAAACAAGCTACCTCAGTGTGTTAATTGGATAGGGCAATTCTTTGGCTCACACCTTTTTTTTTCCCCCTTAAAGCTGTCAAGTTAGAAAACAATGAAATTCTTAAATTGGTCGCCCCTTGATCTACATCCACCCCTCTGGCGTCTAGTCAAGTTGCAGTGCTTCCCACAACTCATTTCTTTCAGTTCAACCCGTTATATATATACCAGACAGTTTTACACAATAATGTTGATGGATCTGACAGATCGTCCAAGTATTCTGGTATTGTAAGAACGACAGAAAGAAAGTCGTTTGTTGCTACGACTGAATATCCTAATGGATGAACAATTCCAGGAGTTGAGCGAAGCTTAAGCTTAATATGGAACCATAGTACCAAAAACAATCCATGACTATAAATAAAAGAGATTTAGCGTGTTTACAAGAATGCGATTGTGTCATCCTTCCTCTCCCTTCCACGTCTTCACAGTGTAATTTGCCTTCAAGGCCGTCTTATGGCTGTCCTCAGGTAGTTCTTCACGACCTGACATTGCGTTCCACTATCCGTCACCTCCAGTTGCCAGGACGTTTGCGGGATTAAAGTTTACACTCGAACAGCCTCTAAAGGTCAAAGTGTTAATTAATTTATTTATTTGCTCACGCCATCTCCGAGGGGCTAATTCCGGGTTTTGTTTAGATTTTTAATTTTAGAGCACAAGTGTCAAGGCGCTGCACGGATTCTTGGGAAGAGCACTCGGGGCTATTTGTCACTAACTGGTCCAGCATAAGTCACTTCAGAAGTAGGGATGTCACCACTCGCCTGATTCGTCCAGACAGTGTACGGCAAAGTTTCGTATTGCGCTCTGGATTCGAAGTGGATGGTTAATGTTGATTCGTTCCCACACTCTCTGGCCCTGACATATCGCCCTAATGACACCTATCCCAGATGCCCTCCAGAGTTTTCTTCCTTCTCTTGGCATGTAAACAAACACAGTCATTGAGTTTGGCTGGCAATGGCGGATCCATGGGGACATGTTTGTTTTGTCTTTTTAAGTTTAAGACGAATGGAAAAGCATAAAAGAAAAGCTGTGTGATGTGCATTGCGTTTTCTTGAAATGTTCTTTTGTTCTTCGTTTTCAGAAAATCCAACAGGACATGGGCTATAACAGTTTAGCCAATTTTCACATTATAAAGAAGATCGGAAGGGGACAGTTCAGTGAGGTTTATCGAGCTACATGCATACTAGACCATACACCGGTAGCTTTGAAAAAAGTTCAGGTAAGACCTGCATTTATTTGCAAAATAAGTATATTTCACAACATCTCTCCAATGATATTTTAGAATTGTATTTATTTATTTTTATTTTCATGACAAGAAAATAAAATAACAAAAACAATAAAATTACTGGCGCTTCAAAACATGTAAAGAAAATGTAAAATATGAAAAAAAAAATTATACATCTAAGTGATAAAATACTAAAATATAGTGATACTGTTCTAAATATAGGACAGTGGTACTAAGATAAATATATTAGGTATTTAGTTTAATATTTGTCATCATTTTACAATATTTCTTTGTATTTTGGTCATTGTACTTGTTGCTCAGTTGCTCTATTAACAATTTTAAGTCTGTCTAATTAACCAAATAAATATATATAATATCTGAACCAGCCAATCGACACTTTGAGAGGTTCATGTTAGAATTGAAGCTTGTTGTATTTTGTATCTTGAGTAACCCAGTTAATCCCAAATTTTTCCCAGACATGAAAATATCCAAATGATTCTTCGTTAGCAACCCTTTGAAATAATCAATAATTATTTTTGGAATTTTTTTTTTGGCATAGTGTGTGAAAAAAATGTGTTTTATTCTTGGTCACAGTTGTGACCGGTGGTATAAAGTGACAAATGAAATCGCATTTTTATTATATTATATTATATTATATTATATTATATTATATTATATTATATTATATTATATTATATATCTTAGCACAGCTATTTTAAACTATTTGATCACATTCTAGGGTTTTTATTATGCACATTTTTAGGAACAGTGAGATAAAAAATAAATAAATAAAATTCAGTAGAAACTGCCATTGGATTTGTATTGTCTAGCTAAGTTCCCACTGGTCACTTTTGTGACCATTAAGATTTTTTCCACTCTGATCACACTCAACAAAACAAATATGAATTCATATATAATAATAATACTAGACACCCTAAAGATAATATGTACCAGAAATCTGTCATATCTTTATGTTAACATACTTTACAAACCCTTCGTTTTGCAGCTTTGATGCAGTTATCATTAGGAAATTGTAAACTCATTTTATATGACTTTAATCCAAAGTCAGTGGCTAAGCAAATTGGCAATTTATTTGTTTGTTCTGAGTTATTAATTTCACGGAACAAAAATATTATTGTAAGGTAAATATGGAACAAAAATCCTGCCTAAAGTACTTTAAAATAGAAAGCTTCTTGAATTCCACAAATCGAGAGAAAAAAAAAAAGCATTTTAATGCATTGCATTTTCATAACTTGCATTTTAACATGGTTGTATATTTCCGTAGTGAATATTTAAAACGGAAACGTTTCACAAACGTTTAAATTCAGTAATCGCCTCACAAAGTTCATTTTCAAAATATTCGGTTTGTTTAATAATTCCAGCAATAATTTTCGTCTGGCAACTTTCAGTTAGTTTTATTTCACTTTATAATTCGCTTCAGAAAATTCAGTGCTTTAAATTCGGCAGTAACAAACAAGTGTTTGTTGTTAGATGTTATTTTAGAACTGTTAGAACTGTTAATCGAAATACTTTATGCCCCTTTTCTGTCTTTATTTCACTCCTCTGTAAAACTCTCACGTGTAAATCGGTAAAATCGTGTAACCTGTGCACCTAAACGGTCAAATGCTCGCTTAATTAGTGATTATTCACGGAAATCCGCATTAGTTATGTAATAAATAATAAAATATTAACCAATAATAAAAGACTGAAAATACATGTGTAAGAGTAAATTGGATCCGTGCGGCTCATAAAGTGAGTGCTTCCTGCTCTGGACAATAGTTAAAGCAGTATTGGAAATTTTATGAGTTTAAAGAGTTACTCCACCCCAAAATGCAAATTTTGTCATTAATCACTTACCCCCATGTCGTTCCAAAACAAAGCTTTAATGGGTTGTCTTCTGCACACAATTTGAGATATTTTGGATGAAAACCAGGAGGTTTGTGACTGTGCCATCGAAGTAAATACCACTGTGGAGGTCCAGAAAAGTATGAAAGAGATTGTCAAAATAGTCCATCTGCCGTCAGTGGTTTGACCGGAATGTTAAGAAACTACAAGATTAGGTTTGTATGGAAAGAAAACAAAAATAATGACTTAATTAAAAAATTCTGCACTTTAATGTAATTTTGGAGAACGTCCACTTGACACAATCAGCATTCACTCTTCTGTGAGCCACACAGTAATACACCATGAAAACATATTTGTGTGACACAGCTGACACAGAAAAGTGTGCGATACGGTAACGCAAAGATATTCGCGCATAGAATATTCTCATAGCTTCATAACGTTACGATTGAACCGCTGATGGCAGATGGACTGTTTTAAAAATGTGTTTCATACTTTTCTGGACCTTGACAGTGTTGAGTACTTTGCAGTCATTGGGACGGTCACAAGCCTCTGGGTTTTCATCCATAACATCTAAAATTAACTTTTGAAGACAAACTAAGCTTTTACTTGTTTGGAAAGACATGGGGGGTAAGCGATGAATAACACAATTTCGTTTCGAGGTGGAGGACCCTAAAGTCAGTGGACTAATTAAATCTGGAATTTTAATTAATTTCTGAATTTGTTTTTTGGAACATCGAGTAATGCGTTTTGCATAACACAAGCATATAAAACATTACTGGATTGGCTGTTTGGAAAGCAGCAAACCCTCTTTTCAAAAACACAGCCATCAATACATTTGTGCAAATTTTATTCGAACAGAAGCAGGCATCTGATTGGCTCTTACGCCGATAATCACGATCAAATCCGTTTCTTTTCCTGCCATGGAGACACAGCCAGCACAAATAAAGCTCCAGAGTTTCCTGCGGATGTGCAAAGCAGACGTGCTGAAAGAAATAATTGGCAAGCTCAAGATTAAAGGAGTGGTGCCCGGTTCCTGACGCTTGTGCTTTCCTAGCGCACACACAGCGGTCGACTCTGCCGTTACCACTGACTTTATTAACACTAATGATGAGCCCAGAAACAATTGCCATTTTTGTATATGCCATTAAAAATGACAGGCTGTAACTGAGTCCTGAATACATCCCCTAATGCAGTTCATTTATGCCACTTGTTGACTGGAAAATTCAAGGTTTAGAGCTGCACATACATAATATTTCATACATATTGCAATGCAAATCAACTTCAATCCCCCGGATTTTGAACATGGTTCGAAGCTGTCAGGTTGGACGTCCACTATGGGCAACATTTTCACCTTTTGTGATTACGTTAATTATGATATTCAATGTTTTCTGATGCAAATGTTGTGCAACCCTGATTTTAAGAAGGAAGAATGTAATATTTGGACTAGTTTCACTCGCTGTAGGTTTAAAAGTTTTAGCTGGATTTTTGCCCCGAGACGCTCATAAGATTTTCTGTTTGCTGTTTGCACTGTGTGCTTTATTATAATTAGGACAGACATGATCAAAACAGTGTTTTAACAGATACATCTAGCATACTGTCCGCATATTTTGATATTCTAAAACAGCACAAACAATTTTGTTCTACAACAAGTATGACATAATGTAAAGACAGAACAGAATACATTGTTGTTGTAATTAAAAAAGAGGCATTTATTTTATTTAAATGAATGTATGAATAATTGTATTAATACAAATAAGTATAGAAATCATTTCTGATAAATAAAAATATGCAATTAAATAGGTACATGTATTAATAAAAATAGTTATTAACAATGCCATGTATAATCTAAATAAATGGTAATAATTATAAAAAATGGTAAAGATTATTAAATTAATACAAATAAATAAATTAAAGAATACATTTATCTTTTTTTTTCACTAAAAGCAATTTAACAGTAGTTTAGTAATAATTAATTATAACAATTTTAATTCTAATTAATGATTAAAATATAAATAGTTATTATGATTTAAATAAATTGAGATTTTTGTATTATTGAAGAAACATAAAATTGGGGACAACTAAAAATCAACCCCGTCTTCTTGCACAGTTCTCCTGACCCATTAACACAGGTGACTCAAGGGATGCTTGAGGCGTGGGGGGCGTAGATGTGGTGGGGCAGGAGTTTGGGGGTCTCGGGTTTCAGTTGCTCCACCACCCTGTACCAGTAACATTTTTTTACTTGTTTTATCTTTTTCTGTCTTTATGCCATAACTCTCTTTCTCCTTCCTCTTTCTCTCTCCCTTTTGATCTTTTGATAGATATTCGACTTGATGGATGCCAAAGCTCGGCAAGATTGCATCAAAGAAATAGATCTCCTGAAGGTAAGAAACCAGAGAAAAGAGAGACCGACACCATGTGCCGCTATTAGGATCTCTAAAGGTGCCTCTGCCGAGACCCAGTACCAGAGAAACAGAGAGAGAGAGAGAGAGAGAGAGATTCAGAAACTGAAAGCAATTGATCTGGATTAGACCTTCAGCTCTTTCTATCTCTCTCTCTCCCTCTTCCTCGTTCCCCTCTGTCTTTCTGTTAGGCAAGCACAGAACACGGTCCTCTTTGTGTCGTTCCTTCAGGCCAAGATTGACTTTTTTTTTTTTTCCTCCCTCTTTGCAGTGCCACAAAATACATTTTTCGACAATAAGCATTTCAGACCAACAGTTTTAATTATTTATTTATATCCAGTACATGTCCTGCCAGATGTGATAAATGGCTTTATTGATTTGTGTGGTATTTAAGTACTTATACGATTTTATTCTTTATCAAAATAATAAATATATATAGAAAGATATATAAATGTGCTCTCTCTCTCTCTCTCTCCCTTTTTTCTCATATATATTTATATACATACATACATACATACACACATATATATACAGTATGTAACACACATAAACATATATATGTATGTAGCTATGTAGTTATGTGTGTGTGTGTGTGTGTGTGTGTGTGTGTGTGTATATTTATATATGTGTATATATATATGTATATATAATAATTATATAATGTATATACAATGTATATAAAGAGAGAGCACATTTTTATATATATGTGTGTGTGTGTTTATGTATTTATTTATGTTGAGGATGACTGGAATACTGCAACATAAAGGAAGTTTAGCACTTTTTATCCTTGACTCTTTTGATGTTTTTTAACATGTTTTTCAATAAATCGTTTGGAGTTCATCAAACCACCTTAAACAGTCTGCGGCTTGCGGTAGCACAAGGACTAACGAAAGTTAATGACAACTCCAATAAGAGCTGACGTCTAGCTGATCTGAGGTGTCTGGATCCTCTCTCTGCTCTGTTGTGTCTTTGTATTGGTTGTCGGATAAATCCTCCTTGAACACACGCACACAAAAGCACACGCACGCTTCTCTCTGTGTTGTCATGTTAATTGCTTCGGCTCCGATCGCGTCCATTGCAGAGCCAGTTCGCGCTCCATCTCCGTCTGCAATAATTAACAAGATAATTGCCACCTTTTTCGCCCTCCTATTTTTTTCATATTCGTGATTTTTGTATATACTATAATAATCTGACAAAAGGGCCGTTCACGCTTACAGTGATCTAATGTGACAAAGTTGACTGTTTTCAGCCATGTGACAAAGTTCGGATTAATCTTTGCCCACATGCTGTAATATCATCGATTTTCAAATGAAAACCGACAGTACAGCGACCCGCCGACCTCCAGACTCTTTATGAGAACATAAAGTAGAAAGAAGCAAAGTAGCACTTTCAAGCCCCCTGAGATACCTTCAGCTCCCACGGGAGGAAGCGGAGGTGGCGGGTGAAGAGGTCACGTTGCTGCTGGGGTGACGGAGGTCGCCGTCACGCTCCTTAATGACGCTTTGCCGACCGAATGCGCCGGGGTCAGAGGCTGCAGCGACGCTGGTTCCTCCTCTTCTTCCTGTCTCTCACTCGCTCCCCTTTTTTTTTGCCTCCTTTACACAATCATTTCTACTCCAGCGCTAATGAATTCAGTCGTTATAACCAGCTCACCT
>JAUMHP010000035.1:1294254-1299254 GCA_032361065.1 Enteromius trimaculatus | reverse complement strand
TAGGAGAATAATAGATGTTGGTTTTATGAAGTAGCATCCAGAATTGTCAGCAATGCTATAACATCTGTGTGATTAGAACAAACGGTGCGCTTTGATCTCAAATTGGTGAAATGTAATACCAAACGCACTTGAAATTTGTGATTGAGAGATTAAATGTTTATGGCCTACAAAGCATCGGTCCGTGCAAATATGTGTTTTAGGAAAAATGAAACCGCGCTCGGAATAGGTTAACGTGCCAAAAGAGTCAAGGTGGAAAATCTTTAAATGTTACTTTTACTGCAGTCATGGAAAATAATTGGTCAATTACAAAAAAAAGAACCCCCAAAACTTTGCATTGGATGTTGCATCTGATTCGTGAGAGGACTGATCGTTTTCGCGTTACGCCACACTCTAATAGGAATAAAACGAAGCTTTGCTGGTTAGTTTTAGTAGTAATGTAGTAAATTGTAGATATTAAAAGGTGAAATTCAGTAAACACCCTATTGATGATGTATATTTTGTCCGGGCAAGCAGATGAAGCCTCAATGTGCAAAGTTTCACATTAAATGGTTTCTCATAGAAAAACGTTATATTGAAAACGCTAAACCATTAAGCAGATTGTGTTCACATCATTGTGGCCTCATCTGCTTTTCTATGTAAACTGCACATCATAAATATAGAGATTGTAATATTACTCTTTTATTTATTTAAGTCACTTTAAGTGTTTTTACAATGTTTTATTCTGCTGTTTAATGTTTGAAATATTCCAACGGGTGCTTAAAATGAATTGCAAATGGTCAAAAGTTAAATTTTGTTCACTTTAATTATTATTTTATTGCTTTTAGAGGAGATCTAAATATTTGCAGCTGTGAAACGATGTAAAATTTGACCTGTTTGTGCTGCAGCTCTATGGATGTTTTGCCCTCCCTTCAAACCGGTCACGTGACTGAAAACTATGAATTAGTTGAATTAGTTGCACCAATAGCCTCCCGAGGACTCCAGGAGCTGTCCCGATTCTGCCCCCCTCTCTTTCTCACGATTAGTGAGGATCAACTCTATCCTATCACAACAAAAATAAATCTTAAAAATACAAAACAAATTCCGATCATGGATTCACATGAAACTAGATTGAAACCCAAGTCACATTATCATTTTTAAAAATAAAAAGTATATATTTTTACTATTTTTTTAATTTTTAGCACGTATATACAGTGCTGTCTTTTTTTCAAAATTAAGCAAGAAGTGACAGTAAAGACAAGTGTAATCTTAATAAAAAAAAAATGCTGTTCTTTTAAACCTTCTATTCATCATAGTCCTGGAAAAAAAAGTGATTTCCACAAAAATATAAAACAGCACAGCTGTTTTCAATATTGATAATACAAATGTTTCATCAGCATATTAGGTTTATGTGACTCATGTGAAGACTAGACACTTGCATCACAGGAATACATGATCCTTATACAGTAAAATATCAACAAATCGTTTCAAATGTAAATTATAGTATTGTAGTTTTGATCTAATAAATGCAGCCTCGGTGAGAATAAGAAACATTAACAATGTTAAAAATCTTACCAACCTTTGAATGATACAAAACGTCTGACGAAACATTAATAATAGATGGATGAATCCCTTTTATTTAGAAGTAACACCTCGTTTAACATTCGTAACATTCGTTTTTTTGGCTAGTTTATATTCCGTGTCAACTGATAAAATCACTAAATATCAGTCAGTAGCTAATGTGTTAAAAGGCATGTGCGTCTGTATTGTAAAGATTTACATCATGACTTTTTTGCATTATATTGGTGGAGATGTTTCTCAGTGCTTGTATGCTGTAATCATCCTAAGCATGTGTGCATCTTGAAAGCCTCCCCAAATGTTTGTTTCCCCATGAGGCTCCTGCTGTACTCACAAACTTCAGATGTTTTCCATTGCAGTTGCTTCAAATGAAAAGGGAAGGCAAGTTTATTGAGAGGTTTCAATCTAGAGCCTGCATCAGATTATAGTCGAACCCAGAGCCCTTCACGTTCACGGTCATCCCGTTGTGATCTTTTTAGAGCAGCAGGGGTTCGGCTTTTGAGACCGTTTATATGTTAAGACTTCTTAAACTTTAACTGTGTGCCTCAAATAGTTTTTCAGGAGGTTGAGCAGTTTGACTGCTAAACATTTAGGAATAAAACATTGATGTTACGGGTTAACGAAGATTGCATGCGTCTATGAAGAGTCTATGCTGCCATCACGGCGTATTTATTTATTTATTTGTTTATTGCCTGCAGCATTTCAAGAAACAAAGACGGCTGATTCCTGAGAAGACAGTATGGAAGTACTTTGTTCAGCTGTGTAGCGCGCTGGAGCACATGCACTCCCGCCGCGTCATGCACAGAGGTACACACACACACACACGCACGTCTTGTGACATGTACATGTAGAAACAGACTGTTAAGGAGACATATTCTACACTTTTATAACTTTTTTTTTTCCTCCTGTCCAATTTTTTCAGCCTCTTACTGACCCTTAAAGGAATATATCACTTTTAGGAGTTTCTTCATTGGAACATATTTAGAGAAATGTAACATTACATCACTTCATTACAACATTACATCCCTCATCAGTGGATGGGTGCCATCAGAATGAAAGTCTAAACAGTAATTCACACGACTTTAGTTAATCAGTTAACCTTTAGTGAAGCAAAAAGCTGAATATTTGTAAGAAACATGTTCATAATTAAGGTGTTTTAAGGTGTTGGTCACTTCTGGGTAAAAATACAAATCAAAATACATGTCTGTTATCCATTACAACGCTTCCCCCAGTGAAAGAGACCATATCCTGTTGTCCTCTCACATCAAAGTCCACTGACAAGCTAGTTTAGAACTAGGGCTGTGCAATTAATCGCAGTTTAAGCACATGCAGTTTCTAAACCGCATAAGGCTGCAATTTTATCTGTTAATTTATTTAGATTTTTAATCCGAATATTTTTTTTTCAGAAATTACCGACGCAATTACCTATCATATGTGCACAGATATGATGCCTGCGCACATCGTCAGTAAATGTTATTTCATTCATTGTGAAATGTTTTATGCACTTTTTATGCACTGAATACATTTAGAATGCACGTATGAAGCTTGTTTGAAAAAGCAAAAACAGTTGCCAAAATCGCAAATAAAATCGCAATATTAGTTAAAAAAAATCGCAATATGATTATTTAGTCCATATTACACAGCCCTATTTAGAACCAGTTGGACTGTTTTTTCTTGGAAACGGTGCTCAATCTATGCATATTTCTCCTGATTCAGACAATTTTTTTTTTTTTTTTTATGGAGAAAGCAATATTATGGATTACTTTTATATTTTTGCCAAAAGCAACAATTTAAAGTTAATAACATCTTAATGATTGATTTATTTCTTACAAACATGCAACTTTTCACTTCTCAAGTCATGTGGATTACTTGTGGATTATTGTGATGTTTGAACTCTCATTCTGACGGCACCCATTCACTGCACATGGACTGTAGGTGAATAAATCTAAATCCTATCCATTGAAGAAATAAATTCATCTGCATATTTGATGGGCTGAAAGTACGTACATTACATTTTCAGATTTCTTTTTCTTTTCTATTGTAATAGTGTAGCTATGTATAAAGCACACAAGCTACATTACCAACTTGAATTTGTTGTGAAATATGTGTGTAGAAATCCTCACCATCATGCAAAATATCCCAATATTGCAAATTACTAATAAAATGAATTCAATTTACCCGCCAAAAAAATAAATAACATTGCCATGTATTTCAAATAGAATTTAGAAAGAAAATATTTTCATCAGGGTGGACTAAGTTTCTGAAAAGTTGATAGATTATGATATGTAAATATGTCCAAATGCTTGTTAATGATGAAATTGCCACTTGACTACTAGTTAATGGGTTAATCTCTACTAATCTAATGTTTTATTTAATTAATAATTGATCTCTCACAGATTTCTTAAAAGCATTTACATATTATGCATCCTGGCATACAGAAACAACCAGAAAAAGTGCAACCGTTAAAAAAACTAAGCAAACAACAAAAAAACTGGTCACCCAACTGATTAATCAACTGTTGGATGACTAATCAACCATCTTGACCTATCCCTAATTGGGACATCATTGACCCCCCACTGCATCATCTTCATGCTGTATTGCATTTTCCGAAAAAAACTGGTTCCACTTCTCATCTGCTTCTCATCAGCTCTGAGACGAGACTCTAAGGTCTTTGCTATGCACAAGCTTGACCAGACACACTGCAGAGCGCATTGCATCATCCTTTTGCCATTTGAAAACAAGCAAGATGACGCAACTGTCCATGGCGACCCAAGACCGTGTTCCCTAGTTCCCATGTATTTATGCAACTTTTGTCGAAGTATTGTAACATACGAGACTTGTGCCCGAGTCCGTGTGTTAGCAGTACTGGTAAAGGTTACAGCAAGCCACGGGTTTACATTCAGATCATTTCTCTTGTTGATTGTAAACTCTCGGGGCCAGTCAGTTCAGATCTTGTTCTTCTAAACCGCCTGGCCTGTTGTGTATATGTTACTGTTGGAAATGTCTGACATCAAACATAAGCACGTGCTTCCAGAGCCGTTGTGTCTTGGCTCAAATGACTTTCAAGAGAGCAGCCAAGGTGATGCGTAATACCTTGCTAATGGTAACCTTTCCGTTAACCTTTTCTAGCATTTATATAGGCCATTTTTTGTTCACTTTTTGGATTTGCATTAAATGCTTCCTCTGTTTGACATGTGTAATTCTGATCAATAGGTTCTCACACAATCTGCCAAGCTTCGCATGTTTCCGTAGAATTTGAACTCATGTCATGCATAAAGTTGTATATTTGCCAAGGAGTTGTATTGCCACTGAAAATTGTACAACTATTGATCTTGTACATGCTTTTTTAAAATTATTTTTGCACATGCTGATTTTTTTTTTAAAGGAAAAGTTTTCTAGCTCACTAACATAGATGCGTTTTTGCTGAAATGACAAAAAAGGCTCCC
>JAUMHP010000035.1:1265226-1285053 GCA_032361065.1 Enteromius trimaculatus | reverse complement strand
TTTATTTTATTTTATTTTATTTTATTTTATTTTATTTTATTTTATTTTATTTTATTTTATTTTATTTATTTTATTTTATTTTATTTTATTCAAGGTCTCCCCCCAGTACTTCTGTTATAATACAAATAAACTCAAAATATGTTAATTTATAATATTTATTCAATGTTGTTCTTAATCGTAATGTTTAGTGTGTTTTGTGGCTTTTTTAACATTTTAATTAAGAAATATATTAAAGGGATGGATCACTCAAAAATTGACACTTGCTTGCCCTCATCTCCTCTTTCTTATTTTGAAGATAAAAGAAGATATTTTAAAGAATACTGGTAATCAGACAGTTGATGGTCACTATTGACTTCTGTAGTATTTTTCCCTACTGTGGCAGTCAGTGAGGACAAACAACTGTTAGGTTCTTCAGAATATCATAATTTGTGTTCGTCATAGAGAAACTCATACAGGTTTGGAACAAGGAGGATGAGTAAATTTGTTTTTTGCGCAAACTATCATTTTAATACAACTACATTTAAATAATTTACAGACTAATAGGCCTCCCCTGGTTAAAAACCACTGTTTTTATAGGAGTCATTATCTTAGACAAGAAAATCAAGACAAATTATTTCAGAATGTAGAAATTAACTTGAAAGGAAAACATTTGTGTGGATTCATGAAATTAAATTTAAATTTTTCATTAAATTTAAAAAAGAAGAACAATAATTACCTGGATATTCTTCATAAATCCTAATTTTGTGCTCAATGAACGAAATGACATGAAGGTGAGTAAGTGATGTGAAATGATAGAATTTTCAGGGCTACTGTCCCTTTAAGCATCTAACAGTGTGAGATCTTACATAACAGATCTGGCGACATCGCAGATCCCTGTTCAAAGTGGGGCATTTTGTGTGCTTCTCTGTTTTTTTGGCCCTGGTTTCCTCTTAACCAGGTGACTTAGGCCACCTGGAATGGGTAGCAGCAATCTGTAAATGACACGATGCTTGATCCCGAGGGACATACTGGCTACCAAAAACTGGTGTATAAACACGCGCAAGCAGGCGCAAATTCACACTT
The DNA here is from genome assembly GCA_032361065.1 of Enteromius trimaculatus. Taxonomy (NCBI): domain Eukaryota; kingdom Metazoa; phylum Chordata; class Actinopteri; order Cypriniformes; family Cyprinidae; genus Enteromius; species Enteromius trimaculatus. The sequence continues at coordinate 1,283,991 of JAUMHP010000035.1, read as the reverse complement.
GCACAGTGTGGAAATAGACACATTGTTAGTCCGGTACCCGTTCTATCCCTTCAATCCCTAGAGTGAGTGTGTGTGTTTGTGTGTGTGTTTTTTTTTTCTTTTCCTCCACTTCGTCTTTTGCCTCTTTTTTGGGGGGGGGGGAAGCTTACCAGTAGCTACACCTCCCAAAGTGCCTGGGGCTGAAAAACAACCATCTGAGTTCACCGCTGCTTGGAGACAGCGTTTCTTGGCACTAATTAGTCTCCCATAATGCACCAGGCCCATCAGTGTGATCAGTCCACCCTGCTTAGCAGTGGCCATGGGTCAGCCAAGTGCGGGGAGAAGGCAAACGGGGAACAGTTGTGATCTCTTAAGCTTCTGTTAAAGCCAGGTCCGGGCTCGGCTCGAACAGATCGGCACTGTCGCCCCTTGGTACATGAAGACTTTCATCTTGTCCCGCTTCCAGCAGGTCACGTGACCTGGAGGAGGCGGGGAGCTGTGAGGTGATGAATTGACATCTGTTTGAGTGACAGATCTGATGATTGGCAAACCCGCCGGCAGTTGCTGTGATGTTACGGTAACGGAGGGCTTTGGGTGGTTTTTCTTTCGTTATTACAAAGTTTTGAAGTTTACACCATCTCACTGTTTAGTGTATTTTATTGTTATTCTAAAAATCAAAAGACTGCAAAGGTTTTTGTGTGTGTGTGTGTTTGTATATATAATATGATATAATATAATATAATATATATGAGAGTGAGTTAGTGTAAAAATTACATTTTTACATATTTAATTTAATTTTTAATTTTATTGTATTTATTTTTTTTTTTAATTCAAGGTCTCCCCCAGTACTTCTGTTATAATATAAATAAACTCAAAATATGTTAATAATATATAATATTTATTCAATGTTGTTAAATCTTAATGTTTCGTGTGTTTTGTGGCTTTTTTAACATTTTAATTATGAAATATATTAAAGGGATAGATATATGTGGGCCGTTGGTGTGTCCTAAATTTAACAAAAAAATTACAATTAAAATAAATTTACAAATTTCATTTTCAATTTTGTTTTATATTTTACATATTTTACTTAGTTTGTGTTTTAAATTTTGTAAACATAATTTTTTTTTTAATTACAAATCTAATTCTTTTTTTATTTTTATTAATTTCTTTGCAAAGTTGCATCACTACCTGAACTCATTCAGAAGTTTGTTAATAAGCTATGAAGCATGTTCTTCATTATAATATCAGAACAGCTGTGTCTCTCTGACATTTTACCGGGAATATACAAATAAGTTTTAGTTTAGAAACTAAAAACATCATAATAGAGATGTACTGTATTCAAGCCATTGGATGTATGAAATCAATTTTGAATGCATTTTTGAATAATTCAGTAGATGGGACAAAAAGAATGTTGTGTCATTTCATTGACGTTCATTTCATATATATGGACCAATATACTGTGTATGTCCAGTTTCATTATTTATTTTGGTGTGTGTGTGTGTGTGTGTAAACTTTGTCTTAGTATACAATCGAAAGCTAGCTGCAGTGCTGAACTACTGAATTGGTAATTTGCAGACTTGTGCCATCTTCCATTGATCCTCATTGATCTATTTTGTGTGAAAGGCCTATATGTGTGCATGTAATTCCTTTATTCTGAGAGCATGAATCTTTCAGTCGATGTGTTATGGGGGATTCGAGGAGGGCGGGGGCGGTGCAAGCTGTTGAGGTCACAAGGCCTCGATTGAAAATCATCAATACCTGTGCATTGTATTCCTCAATATGCATCTGCTATTCCGTTTGATGCCAATTTTCTCAGTTGGAGCTCATTTGGTCAGCTGATGTGGCTGGCCGACCGTCCTGTGATGAATAGGAGGGGTGCAGGACAAGGCCAGAGCTGGGGTTGACTCCCCAACGGCCTTCACGGCAGACGGGACACGTGCTCTCCACTGTGCATCTGTCAATAGCACTGCACTGTACTGCACGGTCCGTCTGCATTATTGACAGCTCTCTGCAAATTAGAGAAAATCTGTTTTGTGGTAAGTGGAAGGATTGAGGGTCACACGGTCTGTTTGGGTGTTTAGTTCATGTTTTGGGCGTTCAGCAAAGTACCCAATAAAAGTTTTAGTAGACTGAAAGCTAACTGCTGTTAAACTTCATACCAAGTTTTTTGGAGCCATTCACACACACATACAGGTGTGTCTGTAAAAAGTTTAGGTAGAATTTTAAAGTTGTGGTTAAAGTTATGAAAAATGGCCAATACTAATTTTAAATTTTTGAATAAAATATATATTTTCCAAAATTAGTTTCAAATTTGTGATTGATATCTCAAAAACTGGACTTTCAGTAAGATTTAGTTTGAATGCAGTGCTAGACATTTCCACTAGATCAAATTCATTTCCTATTTGTTTCCAATGTGGTCTAAACTTTAAATTGTTTATAAAGCAAGTACTAAAACCTTCACCAAGTATTGCTTCTTTCCAATAACAATTAAAAAACAAAAATGAAACAAAATTATTTGTAACTAAGTGGAAAGGCATAGGTTCTTAAACCATGTTTGGTGATGATTTTGTTTGTATTTACAGTAGCATTATCTTCATTTCGATATTAGTTATTTTTTCTACTTTGTATTTATTAGTGCTGTTATACGTGCTAATATTTTTAAAATATATATGAATATAAGATATATCTGAATAAGTGTATTTATATATAAATAATATATAGGACACACATTATGAAAATGTTCATTATGTAAACTAAACATTACGTAAATGTATTTATTTTTGGTTTTTTTTTGGATGCGATTAATCACTATCAATTAACAGCATCGTATTTAATAAATATTTTAATAAACCCAAATTCTTTGAATCATTTTACTTTTAGTTAATAACAACATTGACTTTAATGCGTTAAAGTGCTGATTGCAAAGGAGCATTTCGATGCTCGAACCGACTGAGCAAATATGCTTCCTTAATGTATGAGTTAGTGCCTTAAGATCAAAAGCACACATCTTCATGATCATCATGCTTATGAAGCACTTTTTCTGGATTCCCTTCATAGATTTGTATATGCAACTTTTAATGAAATTTTATGACTAATGTCTTTTAGTGAATCATTACGGTAAACAAACATTTAGCTGAACTGATTCTGTGCAGCGAATTCACCTTTCAGATGCTTTGATTTAGACATTCCTTCACCTAACCATCAAGACCATTTCCTGTGGCTGTATTAGCCTATGAGCTCGTAACCCATCCTTGGAGAACTGATGCAATTGGTTTTGGTGTTGAGTTTTATGATGCTGAAAATGAAAGGATCGTCTCAAGCTACCCAGATGGCCCTCTCTGTGTCCTCGCAGTTTCAACCCCGCAATGTCTCCTTTCTCTATTAAAGACAGACCGAGTTCATATTGGTGGATCTCTGCGCTCACGGTCTGGCCCGGCCGTTTGAAGTCCTCTTAAACCCCATCTTAATAGCCGCTCTCGAAGGTGTTTCGGATTTATGTTGGCATAAATAAGAGGCCGAGACCGTTGCATCTCCCTTCATCGCAAAAACACGAGGCCAGGTTTCCTGCTCCAGGTTTTACAATTAAAACTGTGAAGTCACATCTTCGTTTACGACCATGTGTTTTCAGTAGAGCGTCGGAGATGAGACCCGAATCGGATTAACAAGAGCGGTAAAAGTAAACAGATTAGCATGCACTCCATGCAAGAGGTGTGTTGCATTTTTGATACGTGTTGCTAATGATATTCTGTCATTAAATAAGAATGCTTAGTCCGTAGTTGCCGGGATTCAGTATAACGCTTGGTTTTCAGAGTTCGGGAGGTTTATTTATTACATTTTTAAAGCAGATTTGATGAGAAGTGTTATCCCACACCTGAATAGTAAACATCCATCAAGACGTTTGAGCTAATTAAACCCACCCCGCATCCTATTCAAATATAGATTACCCAGTATACCTTGGTGTCTTCTCACCATGGATCTCAGGTTTTAATTTGATAGCTTAGTGAATTAATTTGGCCCAGCCGTGTACAGCTGCGGAATACTCATGTTCTTTAAAGATGCTTTGGGAGAGCGGCGTACGTGAACGCCGGCATCTCTGAAGAACTCTTAACATTCTGATGAGCCGCCGCACCCATGTTTTGCTAATGATGCATAAAACCGAGAAGCACTGCACACTCATTCAGCAAATTTACGAACATAACATGAGTCTGAAACTTTTCTTCTCAGGGTGATGGTGCTACTAAGAGAAGTGGTGTGTTTTTTTTTTTTTTCCCTTCTTATTTGTTCAAGAGGAAAACCCGGAGAGCTTAAACATCTCTGAGTGTGTGTAGGTTAGGCAGTCGTACAAGTCGGTGCCTGTTTGTGGCATCAGATCAAGTCGCAGAAGATGGATTCATATTTAATTGTGTCCCTTCCTTATGCCTGCGCCTCCATTGATTAATATATCATTAAAGAAGAGTGTGAGAAGGATCAGCAGCATGAAATAATGATGGTTTTCCTAACACTCGAACGTGACTCTTTTTATACGCTATGCCCTCTTCCATGACTCTTGAGAACCAGGACCTTCGCTAGGAGATTAATTGGCATGCAAAGGGTTCAATGAAGTGCAAAGATCAATATTGAAACAATGAAAAGATCTCCTAGATTGAGATGAATGCTGATGCGATAAGGCAGTGTTTATGTTCATGTTATGGCTAATTTCCCATAAATGGCTGACATTCAATTCTCTTTTGTTAGAATCAATTTGAGATAAAACAAAAACGAAGCTCAGTCATTTTAAGCTAATTTAGGCATTACAACATCATAATGTGCGATAATGTATGGAAATTGGATACCATTTTGATATTTGCCAATGATTAGTATTCGAGTGCGTTATTAAATTAATAGTGTTGTTAGAGATTCAAAATATAAAATCTACAAACACAGTAAATGAGCATGCATATATTTGTTATTGATGACTACGATTCATAAAAAAAAAATGAAAAAATCTCTGAAATCATCCAATTACCAATGTTACCAATAAATTAGTGTGTGTGTGTATACATTTAATTTTTTTTTTCCCATATTGGGAAAAAAGAAACCTGTTAACGGTAATATCTAAATTAAATAGTTTAGCTGTAAAAATATTATTTAACCCCAATAAATAAACCAAAATATATAAATTTTTGCCAACAAAGCCATTTTATTGGTTAAATCAGGTAGAAATTGCTCTTTAGAGCTTAATGTTTATAGAAGCCACCGACATGATAACAGAAGATTTAAATTTCAGGTGACAATTTTTACAACGTAATAAGCGATAGCCTCATGAGCAGTGCACCGACATAAGTGCCACTGCTTTTCAGGTGTCCCTAGACCTAGATAGGTCTTCGCCTGTCAACCTATTGTTATATTAAAATAACATAAAGACATAAAACGGCAAAAACAAAACTTAAAAGTGAATAAATCACAGCAGCTGGAATTACCATTGTTTACATTGTGATTGGCTGCTTGGTTACTTATTACACATTGTGATAATTCTAATTCATAATGCGAGTTTAATGCGTTGCATTCTCAGTGCTACCACGGCGCTGTGTTAGCGCGTCTATTGCAGCTTTTCAAAACTATACCCTTTTGTAACATAACAATGAAAAATATTTTCATATTTTCATTCAGAACTAAATCACCCTGCTGATTGTTGGTATTTTATTTAACTTTTTTTTTGTGTGTGTGTGTCTGCATTTGCATAGAGAAAAAATATGCTCTGTATAAATATGTTTAAAATATAGTTCACCCATTAGAAAGGTACTGTTGCAAGCCAGGGCGGTCAGGTTGTATACAAGTAGGTACTAGAAAAGAGTCTGTTTTTGTCTTCCTATCTGGGTGGCCATATGTGTTTATGTCTTTTTTTGTTGTTTTTCATTTCTGTTGTTGTGATATTGTGAGCATCTGTCTATGTGTGTGTGTGTATTTCTGAGCAGGTGTGGCTGTTTTTACGTGTCTGGTGTGTATTTTTGTCAGTGCACTTATGTGTTAGTGGTTGAGATTCTGTTTAAGTATGTTCCTCTGAGCTTTGGTGTCTGTGTGTGTGTGTCCTCTTTTGTGTGCGTGTGCGAGTGTGTAAACGCGTGTGTCTTTCGCCATCGTGCACCGGTAGCCGAAGCCCCGCAGACAGACAGCAGGCCAGCGTGGTGCGGTGTGGACTCCTCTGGAATACCAATGAGGGGAGCTGCTGGGCTCCGGGGGTCAGGGAGCAAGTCAATCATCTTGCCCATCGCCTGGGCGCCCCGAATCAAATTAGCCTGAAAAATTCAGGGGCCGGGAGCACGGGGCGAGCAGCTGTCAGGGCCAAGAGCGCCCAGGCACTAATGAACCAGATGAATAGTGCAAAAACTCCAAAATAAAAACAGGACAGTTGACATTTTTCATCTGTCAGAAGCAGAAGATGCATGAAAATATGGTGGTCCTTGTTTAACCCTTTGCTGGCTACAGCTGCTACTCGCCCCTGACCCCCCTCTGTGGCCACACTTCCAAAGGTACGCACACCGCATGTAAACAGTCGAAGCCGACGCTGCATTTTCGTCTCGCTCAATGCCGTTCTATGGCACTGCACGTCACAATTATCCAGAGGAACTTAACGCAAGAGCGGTAGCACCCTGCTGAGACAGATGTTGCCATGAAATTACTCTATAGGTATATCACTTACTGTATATGAGTGGGGGGAAAAAACAGTAGCCTTTTGTTATGAAGATTTGTTTTTTTTTTTTTTTCACTGAAAGACACACCAAACGCAGTCTGGCCAAACAAGCTCATTCACGGAGCCCATTACTGTCACACACACAGAGACACATTCCCATCCCTGTAACTGATGGAGGAACAAGGTAATCAAATCCAGCATATACAGTGGGTACGGAAAGTATTCAGACCCCCTTAAATGATTTTAGCAAACGGCTGCATTATAACAAAGAGTGAAAAATTTAAGAAAAACACAGAATTGTTGACATTTTTGCAGATTTATTAGAAAAGAAAAACTGAAATATCACATGGTCCTAAGTATTCAGACCCTTTGCTGTGACACTCATATATTAAACTCAGGCGCTGTCCGTTTCTTCTGATCATAATTTAGATGGTTCTACACCTTCATTTGAGTCCAGCTGTGCTTGATTATACTGATTGGACTTGATTAGGAAAGCTACACACCTGTCTATGCAAGACCTAACCGCTCACAATGCATGTCAGAACAAATGAGAATCATGAGGTCAAAGGAACTGCCTGAAGAGCTCAGAGACAGAATTGTGGCAAGGCACAGATCTGGCCAAGGTTACAAAAAAAATTCTGCTGCCCTTAAGGTTCCTTAAAGCACAGGGGCATCCGTAATCCTTAAATGGAAGATGTTTGGGGCGACCGGAACCCTTCCTAGAGCTGGCCGTCATTCCAAACTGAGCTATTGGGGAGAAGAATCTTGGTAAAGAGGTAAAGAAGAACCCAAAGATCACTGTGGCTGAGCTCCAGAGATGCACTCGGTAGATGGGAGAAAGTTGTAGAAGTCAACCATCACTGCAGTCCTCCACCAGTCGGAGGTTTATGGCAGAGTTATCTGCAAGGAGGACTGGCACAGGATCCCCAAATCCAGGTGTGAAAAACATGTTGCATCTTTTCCAAAAAGGCTTTATGTACCCACTGTATGTGGTGAAATCACCTGTCAACTTTTTTAAAACCATTTTTTAAATGTTGATGTATTAGCAGTAGACACTTTTTTTTACATTTTGTAAAACAAAGCAACTTGAATTGCAGTTGTTTATATTGTGATTGTTTCACTTTGCTAGCTTGACCTGATGTGCCAAAATGTATCGGAACACAAAATGCGTGTTTGCCTTACACCGTCTGTGCTGCCCCAAGGGGCGCTGTGTTAGTGCAAAACTGTCTTCTACAAGCAGTTTTCTCCTTTCTGCTTTTTTTTAGAATGTAATGCATTAACAATTATTTTCAATTGCTTAGATGTTTGAATTAAATCAAATGTAAATGCATGTCCTATTCACATTTTCTTGGTTAAATAAACCAGGGGGACAAATCTATGTTTCAAGTCAAGTATGAATCATTTAGTATTAAGCGTTTTATATTTGTTCCAAAATAATTTCAAAACAGTAACAAATAAAACAATGTTTTATTTGTGAAGGTATGTTTAGCTATTTGTTTTAATAGTTAATTTCTAACTAGTTTTAAGCATCATACGCGGAGTCCCAGGTCAGCCAAGAAGCCAGAAAGTGAAGCTCTAGCCAGCAGGTGGCGGTAATGCATTTAGAAGCTGTATGCCAACCAACATTCAAATAGAGGGGAGGAGGAACTCAGTGCTAATTAGGTTATTAACGTTACTATTTTTGTTACAAAAACCCATTGATCTGTTCAGAGGACATGTGATAACCCCCCGAAGGTGTATAAGTTATTTTTATGTTTCGGTACTTGCGGATATATCCAATTTACGGCTCTTCACAATAACGGGCACTATTCACTTGCTTTACAAAGCTTGAAAGAGCCGGGATACATTTTTTTTTTAAATCTCAGAATGTGTTTGTCTGAAAAGGGAAGTCATATACACCTAGGATGTCTTTGGGGTGAACAAAATACGGGGTAATTTTCATTTTTGGGTTAACTGTTCCTTTAAAATAAGGGTTAATTGAATCTTAAACTTTCAGAGGACATAACTTTTTCATTTGTTAATCATCTCTTTGCTTTAGCAACGCTGTTCCTCGTTTTACTGAACATCTGTTGAAGTGTCACTGTCTTTTTTTGCAGTTATGTTTTTTGTTTTTTTTTTTCATCCGTATGCTTTCTTGGGACAAGAACCCCACAAGAAAGAAACGAAACACCACACAGGCTAACCAAACTCTTTCTCAAATACAAGCTCTGGCCTTAAAAACAGAAGCGACTTTCGTTAAAGAATTTGATTATCATTTTTGTTTGTATGCCACTTAAATGTATTTTTGCCGCCGTGTGAATGAAGGCTCTGCCATTTGGGTGTGGTTTGTTTGGACTTCCCCTAACACAATACCCCAGCACGAGTTTGATGAGATGCTCTGGCACATTTAGATCACATACAAAAAGTATTGGTTGCTGTAAGAGAGCTACACGTTATAGAAACATCCCAGTCTTCCCAGTTCCAGCACTGCCAGTGATTAGAGAGGGACTCCCCTTCCTTCCTCCACCCCTCCCGTTCGTGCAGAGCTGCGATGAATCCAGCTCTGCTCCATGAGTTCTGCCACTCCACGCTCCTTTCCTCTGACAGCCCAGACCGTCGTTTCTCCTCGCTCGATCACACCCCAACCTCCCTCCCCCCCACTCCCGTTACCTCGCTCGCCGTTTCCTTTCTGTCCTTCTATGTCAATTTAATTGAGTTCTCGTCCAGTGTGCATTTGCGGTGTAGTGGTTTCGTTGGAATACTGTGTGGCTTGCATGCTTGGCATCTGGAAACCTTTTTTTTTTCCCTCGAAATTGTCCTCGCCCACAGTCAGTGGATTTGCTTGGGGCGGTTTTTGCCAGTCTGCTTTTGCAGTATCATAATCTCATAACGTCATCAAAGCATCGCCTTCCTGGCTGAGCGGGATTGCACAGCTCCAGGCTACCAGGATGCACTGCATGTCTTCAGTACCACCGTGATTTATGTCCTGGAATGGTGACGTCGACAGTGTTGTAGTTCTCTTTGTGGCTTTTTTTTCACAAAACACATACTGAAAAGCTGAAATGTCACAGTCCTGTTTTTTTAAGGCTTTATTGAGACAGGACATCTGTAATTTTTCTTCCGTAAGTGTTTCAGACCAGATATGGAATGCTAATTGGACATGAGTTGGCAAATGTGTCCAAGTTGATGTGTCCAGATTTATTATGGCAAACTTACAGTTCCTGCAAGTTTTTAAATTATTGGTTCTATGGAGAAACTTGCCATCTGGTTAGTGGTAAAGCACATCATTAGTTACTCACTCTCGCATCGGTCCAAACCTGCAAGACTTTGTTTCCTTTGCAGAACACAGAAGATATTTTTTTAAAGCATCTCAAGTGTTTTTTTTTTTTTTTAATCCAGACCATAAGTCAGTAGGGTCTGATGGGGTTGTTTCCATTATGTGAACAAAACAGCAGTGATCCACCAAAATTGTGGCAATCGAAAAAATATAGCAATTAGGGTTGGGCGATGTCGACTAATTTGGCATTATGCGATGTCTAATGTGAAAAATCACAATGGACAATGGAATCGTCGTCGTAGGCATTGGGGGGGTGTTTGTAGTTAAATTATTTATTAATAACGAATGAATGAATTGCAGCCTACCGTTTCCACTACCTGACCCGCATGTTCTTTTGTTTTACTCATAACCAAACCATAAATAAATAAAGATTTTTTTTTTTTTATTTCTATAGTTGTGATGTGATTACTAGCAAGCGGAGGCAGAATTGCGAAACTATTGAGGACAAAATAATCATCGCTGTATGTGGAGCTGTATGACAAATCTTCGTACTTTAATAGAAACAGGAATGAAAAGGAAATAAATAGTAGATTCATTAAACCAAAGTTTGCCTATTAGATATACCTCACCAAAAAATTAACCACAACCGAACCTTGCAGAAGCCTCTCCCATGACACTAATTCACGTTTTTGTGAAGCGAACTTCATGCATGACTGAAGGGAGTAAACTCGGAATATTCAAGCATCCAACTATGAGCGATTTATTTGCGCAAGTCGCGTGTGGTGTGAACGTAGGGTTAGTATTTCTGGTCAAGATCCTCTGGGGCACGCTCAGCTCAGCATCGTGATGTCTATCGGCAATGCTCGATGACATCGTCTATCGACCCAACCCTAATAGCAATCGAAAAATGATTTACCAAAACAGTGAGGTTTAAGTGTCTCGTCTTCAATTATGTTCTGACTGTCATTGTCCATTTTAGAGAATGTTCCAGCCATTGTTATCCCTACATTGAAAGTCAATGGGGTACAAATCAGCAACTTTGGAGACCATTGACGTATATTGTATGTGCAAAAAACACGGAGATGTTTCCCAAAAGTCAGGTCTAGAGGGTAAAAAAATGAATTTTCAGCAAAAAGTTTAATTAGCTTGTCTATGCTGACATGTTTTGACATCTGCGTTCATTATGTCCACACAAAATAGATCAGATGCAACAGGTAAACATAAGCAGTGTGGACTCACCTCACTTTGATTAAACACATGACGCTTGAGTAGCAATTTATGAAATTTCTTCATATAAAGTATAGAGAAGTGGCTCGTGTGGCTGACACACAAAACGTTGAAACTATACAGTTTGGGTTGTCACTACAAAACACTATTCGAAATATCTTCATTTCTGTTCAGCACAATATTAAAAGTTGTAGAGATTTAAAATGACACGATGGTGTGTAAATCATTTTATAGTTTATTTTTTCTCCTTTTTACAAATAAATAAACAACTTTGAGTCAGAACAGTACAATTGTGCGATAAAAGATGAATCGGTGACATGTTTAAAAGAAGTACATTTGTCTGCACAAGTTTAGTGTTGAGTTCTATATTAATACTACAATAAGCTAAACTGCCTATAGATAGGCTAATGCATTTATTACATTATGAAAGATGTTTATTGTGCCTAATATAATTAATGTAGCGCGCATTGTCTTGGGAGTGACATGATACATCCTCTATAGACTTGACTCTTAGCTTTTTGACGTCTTGAGCAAACAGATGGCAGTTGTCTGCTCCCGTCTGTGACATGGGACACCGTAGTCTCTTCCACAGACAGTCAGCCTCTGCTTGATGGAGATTTAGTGTGTTTTGCAGGATTGTATATGAAAGACATGGGTACTTACTCAACCTCCAGGTGGGAACTCATTTATTGGCACAGCCATGGGAAACAAATTGCACAAATTTAATTGTAAATGCAATTTCACTAGTTACACCTTTGAAATTGCAAACTTGAGGAATGAATAAATTGAAATGATCGTATAATTGTTGCCAGATTGTTTCATAAGAACTTGTAACCCATTTATTAAAGATAACAAGACGTCTGTAACCAAACATCCTTCTCTCTAAAAGCGCCTTTCACTTTTCTTTTCACATAGATGGCCGCCTTGCAGAGTCCATTCTACGGGGACAAAATGAACCTGTACTCGCTGTGTAAAAAGATTGAGCAGTGTGACTATCCACCACTGCCACCTGACCATTACTCTGAAGAGGTATGTTTCAAGACCAAGCGTTTTCTCACCCCTTGGTATTTCCTTCTTCTGAAGTCGCTGTCATGTTTAACATTGTACAGCGAATTTTCACTGACAAAATCTAGATCTTTCAATAAGAGTCCACACAAATAGGAAAGTTAGCAAGTTCTTGCGGATTTGCCAAATTCACCAAAATGTGACCTGAACTTGGAGAACTTCCAGAATAAAATGTCCTAATAATTTTCTCCCACCGTGTCATCCTAGATGTTCACGTCATTCTTTCTTCAGTCATAAAGAATTTGAGGTTTTTGAGGAAAACATTCCAGGTTTTTTCTCCATATAGTGGGAGCCAATGAGTTCAGGTTCAAATTGCAGTTTCAAAGGACTCTGTATGATCTTACACAGTCTTATCTATCAAAACAATCACTTTTTTTTTTTTTTTTTGTAAATATACAAATTTCTATAAATTTTAACCACAAATGCTTGTCTTGCACTAGCTCATTAGTTAAAGAGTCACGCACTCGTGATGTACGGGAAAGTCAAACGTCATTTGAGTAGGAGCCCTACTCTACCTTTTTCAACCGAAGTACAAAGACGAAGAATTAACAACAACACTTGGCCTTTCCAACTTGATTACGCAATGCGTAAAAATGGCGCATGCGCATTGCAGAGCTAATGCAAGATGAGCATTTGTGATTTAAAAACTATACATTTTTATTTTATTTTTACCCTTATTCCTCGGCTGGGATTGTGTAGAGCTCTTTGAAGCTGCGTTGAAACGGCAATTTGAAGCCCTCAACCCATTCATTTCCATTGCAGTCCACTATATGAAGAAAAATCTGGAATGTTTTTCTCAAATACATCAGCATCTTGAATGACATGGGAGTAATTAAATTGAGGACATTTTCAGTTCTCCTTTAATATTTGTGACCACTTTACAAAGAGCATCTGTTCTGTTGCTGTCCTTAACATAGTTCACAGAAAAAATGTCAATTTAATCATTCTTCAACTCTATTTTAGATATTTTGTCCGTAAATTGAAAGTCAGTTGGGTCCAAACCAGTAACATTGGATAGTCATAGAGATTTAAAAACAACTTGAGAGTTTTAAAATTAGTTATTATTAGTGTCTAACTTCTTGTTCCCATGCTTGAGAAAAGCAAGTTCATACTAGTCCATCAGGCAGATCATCGCCAAACCAGCTTGTGAATTTCCAGTACTGCCGGTCTCTCCTCGTAACATGCTGTCACTCTCTGATGTCAGCTATCGAAATCCTCCTATAGATCCAAGCACGTCCGACCAAAGCTGCCATTATTATTATTTACAAGCCCGGCACGACTCATCCTCTATTCAGCACTTCCTTCAGCTTTCCAGAGCTGCAGGAAGGCCTGCCTCCCTCCCTGTCTACATGTAAACAATGCTCCTGAAGGCGAAAGGCAAAAAAGTGTCAGCCGTTCATCTTTGGTGTGTCATTTACCGTCTCCTTGTATCTCACCTGACAGACAGCCCCCCTTAAAACGGGGAGAAGAAGAAAAAAAATGCGACCATCGAACCCCCCGCATTTCTCTCGTGCAGAAGCATGAATATTTTACATATCTGCATCCTTACTCGCCCCCACTGCCGCCGCCCCCCATTTCTTCTCCACTAATTCTCAGACTGTCTGCATTTGCATTTCACATGCCGGGCTGATTAGGAGACGCCGCGCCATGCAACAGCAGCCAGGCCCCGGCAAGAGAGGCGGTTGCCATGGCGATCCGACACAGGGGCATCTTCTTTCCTTCCGCCTTTTTTCCCTTTCCCCCCACTTTTAATGATGCTGCTGTTGCCGCTTGTCTGGGCTCAGTTTGTTTCTCAGTGCAGCATTACGACTCTCAATCCCGTCCCTGACTTGCGGGGACTGTTTGTGGGTTTTTTTTTTTGTTTGTAGCGGTGAATTAACAAACATTCGCAGGGCCAGAGGGCTTCTTGCTGGAAGTTATATTGCTTAAAGCCCTATCCCTTGGCTCTGCTGTTAACTGAACTCTGAAACGCTTGGCATTTTTGTCAGTCATCTTGTTTGTCTAAACCCAATGACTGATATGGGGCTCCAGAATCTGTTTTGCAGTGTATTTCTCAAAATTGTTGTTATTATTATTATCATTATAAAAGATTGCCCTTTCATTTTACTACTACATTTTTGATCGTAGTAGTAGTAGTAATAATAATAATAATAATAATAATTATCATTATTATTATTATTGTTATTGTAAGTTTTATTGTGCTTATATTATAAAATATAGTCTACATTACCAACAGTCCAGAAAACTTGTACATTTGTATATTATAGTATATTGTAGTTGTAATTTATATGTTTAAAAATATGAAAATATATTTGTATGGAATTACATTTAGAGTTATATATTAAAGTATAATTATAAATGTATATATTTTTTAAGTTTTTAAATTTCACATACATGATATATAAACTGTACATTGTATTTAAAGATAATTAAATTAAACACATTCTAATATAAAATGTATTTTATTTTTTTTTTACATTTTATTCTTTTGTATCTCATTTATATGGTATATTTACACAATACAATGAAAATAAATAATAAATGATGTAACGTATAGATAATACTTTACAGTAAAAGTTTCCATTTAAAAAAAAACAAACACATTAGTTATTAAACAAGCATTTATTAATCTTAGTTGATGTTGATTACAACATTTTCTAATAAATTATTACAATTAAAAGTATTGATTTGTTATTTAATGGACTTGAACTTAATGAACTTAACTTAAAAAATGAACTGAACTTAAAAATTGAGCCCTTTTGGAAAGCATTACACATGTACACACAGAAACATATTTAATACACATACACACACACATATATATATGGCACAAATGTCATCAAGATGACCCCATCAAATGGGAAATAAACCACTTTTCAAAAACTGAGCAAACCTGTGATTTCTCTACTGTTTAGTGGCTCACTCATTACCTTTTTAATGTGGAGCTCTGTATTATGGATCTATATTATAAATTGTTAACTTTTTGTCTTTTTTATCTTTTTTTTTTTCCTCAAGCTGAGAAATCTGGTAAACGTGTGCATCAATCCCGACCCAGAGAAAAGGCCTGACATCACCTACGTATATGGCAAGGCCAAACACATGCACTCCTTGATGATCTGAGTCTGCTACCCTTCTTCTTGCTTCTACTTTTAAGACCTCCGTCTGGTCCACAAATGTCATTTTTAAGCTTGTTTTGCTCCAACGTAATGCAACCCAGCATCTTTCAGCACACAAAATACAACATACGGAACCAAGCAAGGCCTTTGGGTTACTAGAGCGACGTCCAAAAGACAAAACCAACCACTGACCTGTACAATATAGTGCTTCTAAGAAGAAAAGGGAAAAATAAGCAGTGTTGTAAACTAGTTTGACTTGATTGTTGATCTTTCCGTTGTGGATACCATGCGATGATTGCATGTTTACCTCCATTTCTTATTTTAATTTTTATCGCTAGCATGAAATGTATTTCTAACATGCTTTAGAAAATCCCACAATGGTCGTTCTAAGGCTGTTTTCACAGTGGAAAGGTTACGAGAAAAACATCTCTATAAAACAGAGAATTGAAATTCCCCGTGCCTTTCGAAATTTCAGGTTTATCATTCTCTTAATAGAGCATGAGATCATTGTGGTATTTTTCGCGATTTAAATAACTAGTCCATTAAAAACACGCATCCCCTGTCCGTCCTTCACGCACCTAAAAGTGTATTGCAATACTACTTAAAACTATAAGCCTTAGATCTTTTAAAAGACCTTAAATAAATCATGATCATGTGTTTGCGTTTGATTTCGCGCGACGCATTCAGGATGAAGTCCATTTCTCAAAGGCAAATCCTTCCCAGTATACGCACCTCTACGGCTGATGAACTTTAATAAATGATTAACACAAAGGTCTCACGTACGATGCAATAACTTATAAATATTCACAGTGCCTTGTTCCGTACTTCAGAAAACGTGAAAAACAGTGCCTTTCTTCTATAAACCAAAAACACAATTGGCAACAATTACATCATTCAATCGGTCTACGACAATCGAGCATCCTGAAAGAGGTACGTTTACAAATGACTTTTCTTCCAATGCGACGTGTGAGTCCGTACAATTCCTCTACGTTCACCGAAACGTCTTGACCTCTTCCAGACTGTGCTGCTTTCCAGAATGCGGCTTGTGATCCTTGGCAGACGAATACGAGTTACACGAGCATATGAAGTTATATTATCCAGACAGCAGCTATAACGCAGCACCTTTTGCAGACAATATGATTTGCTGTGATAGTACCAAGTATAAAATGGTATGTTTTTTGTAAGTTTAGTAAAGAGCATTTTTAGTGTTTACTTTTTTTTTCTTTTTACTGTATTTTGCGATAATCACCCTCTACTTTTTTCGTCTTTTGTTAACACAGTAACAGATTATGCTTCTTGCCTTATCGATAATAGTATGTATTTATCTTGACGAGGCACACAAGGCCTGTTCCAGCAAGATCTGGATCCTTTACCGCGGTAAAGCACACACAAATCGGACGCTCACTGTCTGCCAGACTGTACTTTCTCTACTTTCGCCCCAGATCATTTGGGAGCGGAAGGAAAGGCAACTTTTTATTTATTTGTCTTTTTTGACGGTTTATTTGAACATGTTTAACATTCTAGATGCACATTAATTCTTTATATGCTAATTGAAATGAATAAATAAAATTGAAATGACGTAAACTGATTACTTTTGTGTTGGGGTTATTTAAAGTTTGAATGGATGATGTATATGATGCATTTGCAAATCTTTTATAGGGTTACTCCACCCCAAAATAAACATTTTGTCAGTAATCACTTGTCGTTCCAAACCCATAAAAAGCTTTGTTCGTCTTCGGAACACAATTTGAGATGTTTTGGAAGCCTTAATTACGTCTGTCATGGCCGATGACGAAAGACATCATCAGAATGCTTCATCTGCCATCAGTGGGTCAACCGTAATGTTATAAACCAACTTTTTTTTTTTCACAGAAAGAAAACAAAAAATATCGACTTTATCCAACGATTTGGCATCGTAACATCACTGTAGCGCCATTTTGGACGGCGTCCTGCCAACGCATATAGCATACGCAGTCCTGTGTTAGACGCAATGGAAAGATACGTCTTGTATGTGTATTTGCGGTTTGATTTGTACAAATAGCGTATCCTTCCATTGCGTCTAACACAGCGCTGTGCATGCTAAGTGTGTTAACAAGGTGCCAAAATGGCACTACGGTGCTGAATCGTCAAAATATTTTAGTTTTCTTTCTGTACAATAAGCATTCTCGTCATCTTATAACGTTAGATGGAGTATTCTGACGATGTCTTTCATACTTTTCTGGACCTTTAATCGTATTTATTACTTGGCAGTCAAGGAAACGGTAACAAGCCTCGCGGATTTCATCCATAATAACTTAAATTGTGCGCTGCAGACAAAGCTTTTACGGGATCGATACGACATGGGGGTAAGTGATAAATAACACACTTTTTGTTTTGGGGGTTGAGTAACGTTTTAACTATAGAATTCCGTATTTTGCTGTGTTTGGAGTCGTTTTAATTGCACATGCCAATCAGTCCCCCAAAGCGCTGCCCACTGGTGTTTATTTGTATTCTTTTAGCAACTGTCTCCACTTAGCCCTGAGCTTTATTAGCAGGCAGCGTGTCACGCTTGTGCCCCAGGGTCCACGTCCAGCTTATTCCCTCCAGGAAAGGCATCGGCAAGGGGACTATTTTCTCTCATTCTAATGAATTCCTTGAGGAGAGCGGTTCAATTTCATCACTGGAAATTGCTCCCTTGAAACTGGCAGAACAACGAAAACAAACTTAAGTAAACATCACAATTGATATCAGGCTTGTTGTAAGCTGCTATCTTTATCCACATTGCTCTGTTGTCGATATTAGTTGTAAAAAAAAAAAAAGGCTTTTGGTGAGATACTTTTGTTGTCTGAGCATTTGGTGTATGTTTTGCTGTTAGAAAACAGATGCAGGTATCCATCTTGTGGCGGTACAGTCTAACTGCACTACACTGAAACATCTGAATGGAGGCTTCCTTCTGTGGTACAGATGTTATATTAGAATACAGCCATTATTAAAGAGATTATACAATGGAATTAGGGCTCAAAATCATTCATTTCAATCATGGAATACCTGAAAATATTAGAAATATAGTTCATCATTTTAATATCAGCGTACTATTAAAAATGTATGCTACTTTTTGTTTATTTGTTTTATAAATGAAAACTGTTGCTCAGTATCAACAGGATTTGTTACATTTCAATTTAATAAAATATTAAATGTTAACATTTTAATAAAAATGCCAGATTCATTACTGTTAACCTGTTTACCTTTCTGAACTCATAATTGTCCCAACACATTTAACATGTATAATTTTGCAATGTTTAATCACATTATCACAATGTTAAAATGGTACAGAATTTTATATAAAAAAAAAAACCACTAAAACAACAAGACCCGTTTTTATTATAATTGATCTGTGTAAGATCAATAAGTCAGTTTAAATAAAAATAACATTTCACACTTAGTAAGTTGTTTTTAATCAATTAATACTTTTC
>JAUMHP010000035.1:1168798-1188281 GCA_032361065.1 Enteromius trimaculatus | reverse complement strand
TTGCTAATCAGATTGAGATTGTGAGGTCATTTAAACCACATGCTACACAGGTCACGCGTTTGTTTGTTTGTTTGTTTGTTTGTTTACTAACAATTCCCCAGAACTCTGCGTTAACAGCACGGCTCGGTGTATTGGATCGCCTCAGCTCTGTGAAAAACATGTCTGTTCATGCCACGCCGCGGAGAGCTGGGAGTGCGGTGACTATCCTCACAGGGCCTGATGAAGAGGAGTCGTCTGATGTAATGACCGCCCTTAGGGCGCAGATCGAGCAAGACAATAGGAGGCATCGCTAGAGCTGTACAACAACACAGCATGGTGGCAATACAACCCAAACTGGATTGGTACGTTCAGCTGCTCCACAATAAGGACGACCCGCTGGCCCAGGACAGACGGGATGGTCACTTGACTGAGTTCTAACTTGAATGTCTGATTTGTATAAGTTCTGCTTCCGGACGTTTTATTATTATTATTATTATTATTATGTAACAGATCGACAAATGAGTTATGTATTGCAAGAATTCAATTGTAACCGCATCAATAAGAATGGCTTGCAAAATATTAAGCCAATGTAAGCTAGTATTTGAAATTCTCTTTGTACAAAATATTTCTAAAAATAAGCACAAATTCTACATTAAAATTTTTTTGTTTATACAAATTTAAATATAAAATGATACTGAAACCCAAAATATATTTTCTTTATAAAAGAACTTTTTTCACAAATATAATACTTAATGTAATATGTATATATGCAAGATATATATACACACACACGCAAAAATACTTTTTACAAAATTACACATATATCATTTACTTAAAGTTATATTTTCATATACAATTAAAGGCGAATGTATGCATGAACATGTTCATAAAATATTTTTATTTAAAATGTTAAATTAGAATTTAATTATAAAGAGTGTGTGTTTGTATAAATAAAATATATAAATTCATATAATTTAATGTTTTTGTGAGAACAAGAACATAAAAACTAATTTAAAATGGGATTTTTTTTGTTCAAAAAATGATTAAATTATTATAGTATTTTATAAAAATCTGAACTTTTTAGTGCGTGTGTGTGGGGGGGGGGGGCAGTATGTTGGCAAAACAAGTTGCTGAGCAACTGAGCAAGAAAAAGCCTTACTGAATCCTTTAAAGCGCTGCTGAATCCTTATCAAGTTCAATTTTAATTGAATAGCAAATTGAACTGAATGAGTAAGTTTTTATTCAAAGTATATTGCAAACCGTGCAAATAAAAACAAACAAAAAAATTTCATAAAACCCACTTGTAGCCAACGCAACAACTGGTGCCTATCCATGTCAAAACCAGCACAATGAGGCTAGTGGCTGCAATGCATTGTGAAGGCCCAAGTAAATAAAAGAAATCAAGTAGTCTATATGACTTTCTGCTGGATGCGTTATAATTCCAAGTTTAACACTTTGTGGTATGGGTTTTGAAAACTCCAAGTATGATAAATATCAGTAACTCAGGGCAGCAAAAACCACTAATTTCACACAAGTCACTTCCCTCAGCGATGAAAACCGGGACACGGGTCAAACTGCACTGGACTACTGCCTGAGTGTTTCCTGAGACGGATAGAGTCGCTTTAACAGAGCTTGTCCACTTCAGAAGGACTTCCTGATTGCGTCACCAACACATTTCAGAAACCAATCAGATGAGAAGCACAGAAAAACAAAGTTCCAGGTAAGTTTGCAGCGTCTAACATGCTACAGATGTTCCTCTGGATCTCTCACAACTCGCACGTCTTGTCATCCAACAATGACGAAGTGGCTGCCAAGAGGGTTGAGTCAAAGGTGCCCCTGCAGGCTCCAGTCCTGCATATCAAGGGTTAAGCCCTGCCATTTTAACACCACAGACAGATCAGGCCACGAGGGTGTTACCTAACAAAATGGACGTCGTTAACCCTGTATCTGCTGGAAGATCCACCTGGTGTGCCCCCTAGCAACAGGACGACACAGAAAGAAAGTACAGCCGATTGCTTTTCACGTGGGCACAAAGAATAACTTGTGCTGTAAGAACAGTCGCAAGCAGCCACCCCCTCTCTACACACACACACACACACACACACGCGCGCGCATGCACGCGCATCTGCCCATCCCCCACTGTGATCTCAAACAGACTAGAGTGCAAATGTACACTGACGCACACTTATACTACACTGGCCTTCAGATCAGTTATAGTCAAATTGATAGATAAGAATAACCAGCACTTGGGCTGCACAAAAATGTGTTTAATTTACAGTAGCTCACCACATACGACTTGTTGATTAGTGAGGTCAACTTGTATTTTTTGTTTTATTTTTGGCGCTGTGGGTCAATTAGCACGCTTAAACCATTTCAGAAGTCACGTTTGAGGTTACATCATTTTTAAAGCTTGACCACTGTAGAGATTCAAACAGATGTGGGTTTTTGGTTTTGTTTTGTTTTTTTACATACTGGCACAAGATGGTCTGACAAATCACAAACGCAATCATAAATGACAAACAAAAAAAGTTGCATGTTTAAATTCATCCTGTTGCTATAGTCAAATACATTTAAGCAAACTGTTGTTTTAGCCAGTACCAATTGTTGCTTTTTAAAACGGTGTTGAATGTTAAAAACAACGCACTCGGTTTCAAATTCTTTAGCGGTGTGTGCACACCAAAAGTGTAGCGAATATCTACATCTACATAACATGTAGGATGTTTTGCGTAACATTAGCGCAAATGAAAACCCTTTTTTGAGACAACCGTATGTGTTAAAACTGAGTGTCGATGACGTTTTGTGTGATAACGTCAATTCTAGTTGAAATTTTTTTTAGACACGATTGAGACGCATAATGAAAATCTGCATTTTTTATTGAATTTGTATGTAGTATAATCATGCAAATAATGAAATTTGCTGTATGCCTGCACAGACCATTAGTGTACGTTAACAAGACAATGTGGTAAAGATTTAGTTTTAGATTTGCATAAACACAACAACAATGTCAAAACGATTCCCATTCCCAGATTCACGGAAACGACTTAAAACGTTGTGTTACGCACACCAGTTGCGAACAGCCGTAAACATACCTATGAACCAAATATGTAATGCGCAAAAGCATGACACCACTTTTTTTTTTTTTTTTTGCAGCTTTTCAAAAACATGTTTTGCCAAAACATCATTGCTGCGTAAATGAACAGTCAGAGCGCATAAAATGTTTTCCGCTTTTAATACAGAACACTGTCATGCAAATGTCGTCTTAATTAGCATGCTAAAAGACAGTCAACACCTCCCCTAAAGTCCACGTGAAGGATAAGATGCTACCTACTTTACGTCTATGGAGGGCTGGGCGATTTAATCGATGATTTATTAATGCGCATTTCGTCAGTAAAGCCGGTTCTTTCATTAGCGGTAAATCTCAATGAGCTGTTTTTAACATAAGCGGCAGTTGATACACAGAACCGTAGATCACTGTGGAGCTACGCAATATCGTCTTCAGATTCGGAAGCGATTAATTTCTGATTTTGAACACGAAGTTGTGTAGCTCCTCAGTGATCTACGGCTTTGTGTATCAACTGCTGTGCGTTTTAAAAACAGCTGATTGAGATTTACCGCTAATCAAAGAACCGGCTTTACTGACGAAATGTGCATGAATAAACCGACAATTAAATCCCCCAGCCCTATTTCTATGTTGTGACCCATTTCCAACTAAAACGGTTAAAAGGGAGTAGCTAACGATTCACGACTCAAGCTCTCAAATTGACTGAGGATTTGCAATTTTAAAATGCATGCAAATATCCATATTTTGAATATGTATTTCCAACACCAATTTTATTCATATCTTGCATTGATTCACTTTTTATAAGACAACTAGGAATGTGCACTAACAAAGCAAATACTTTTTTTTTTTTTTTTTTTTGGAAGAATGCAAACCAGCCAAATTACATTGAGCGGTTTATTTAGCTTGCTAAAAGACAGTAAAACCTTCTTGGAAAAGCTGTGAAGATCACACGCCTGACCA
The DNA here is from genome assembly GCA_032361065.1 of Enteromius trimaculatus. Classification (NCBI taxonomy): domain Eukaryota; kingdom Metazoa; phylum Chordata; class Actinopteri; order Cypriniformes; family Cyprinidae; genus Enteromius; species Enteromius trimaculatus. The sequence continues at coordinate 1,184,281 of JAUMHP010000035.1, read as the reverse complement.
TTGAGCTACGCAACGAGACGCATTCAAACTATCAGCGGTATTCAATTGTTACAAATTCAGTATGTATGAACAAACCCACATGGACAGCTCACCTCCGTAATCTCGTTGTCAAACTTAACTAATCGGCTGAGGACTTAATTTAGATTGAAGCACTTATTTTGAATGGCAGCCGGATTCTGCAGTTAATCTCTCTGGTCTGTCGGGCCAAGAGCCAGATCTACAAGAACTGATGGGGCCTGGTTCTGCATACCATTTTAAATCAAATACTAAAGCGTATTCCCTCAGATGATACTGCGCAACTGCATATCAATGTACAGTACTGAAAATCATGCAGCCCTTTTCGTTTTCCAAGCGATCAGATTTACTATTTTCACAAGGCGGCAATTGGACCCAGACTTACACTGAAAGACAGATCCGAGGCATATCTAGGACCACAATCGTTAGAGATATTTCTTCTATACTGGGGCAAAACTCACATATAGTTAAAACAAATAAGCCCCAGTGTGTCCGAGGTGTGCGAGGACCCATAAGTCTTCGCTCCTGGATGAATACCTTAACGGTGTATTCATGTCACTACGGCACACAGAGAGTTCCAGAGTTGCCGCGTCAGCAGAGTCCAGCTTTGACACACAGCGGAAAATACTGCTGGAGAAACTCTAGAAAAGCACAGAATGAGCTTCTTGGTTCGTCACAAGCCACCTTCATACACAACTCAATGCGCTGGTGAAAAACGACCCGTCTGAAGCTTAAATACGCAGTTCATTACTCAAGACAACTTTATTTTTTTCCTCCTATCGTGATAACAAATTAAACTTCCAGAACTTAAATTGACCGGCCTTATTTCATAGTCACAGAGTGTTGTCACAGGCAGTACTGCTTACCTTGCTTGTAATAAAACTAAAATCGACGGAATAGGAAGCAAAACTTCATATTTCTAATGAAACTCTCACATGTTAGGAAGTTGTTTAAATATTAAAATAATTGTAACTAATAGGCTATTAACTACTTAAGTGGAAACTCATACAAAAATGTGATATTCTTAGGAGCTTTCATAATATGCAAGTCAATGGTTTACAAATATTATAAAATATCTTTTGTTTTGAACGGAAAGAAACTTTAGACCAACTGGTGGACAAATGACAATGATCTTTGGGTCAACTAGCATTTTTTTTTAGAAACATTTTTTGGTCTCAACCAAACCACGGTCATTGGTCAGAAATGTATTACACTTAGAGTTTCATTTATTAAACGATGCAAAACGGGCATATTTTTAGCAAATACGTTTCGTTAAAAATTCAACAAAACTAAGCTTAGAGCTTGATCTCCAAGAAGTTATGATTATAAACTATTCCCAGCAATACTTATTAATTAAAAAATGCCTAATCACACTAACAAAATACACACAAAAGATCATTTCTACATAAGCCAAAAACAAACCATTGAGATCAATTTAATATTACATAAGTTTTTATGAAGGCAATAAAACCAATAACCAATAAGCGCTTTATTATCTGGCAGTATACCCCTACACAACACCACACCTGATAATGACAGTCAGCTGAAAGTGAAACGCTCCAACTCTAAAACAATGGCATGTACTTTTGGTCTACAGCCAAAACAGAAGCGTCTTTCAAAAAAAAGTGCCCTTCGTTTTACACACCTAGCTATATGTCTCCAGCATTCTTCCCCTGACTTTCCTCATCTGACGCTATCAGGAAGTTGAGATTGAACCGCGAGAAGATCTCTCTAGATGGCAGTGGCCATGTGTTGGTCTCCAGTCCCTCCTGTTTACCACGGGCCACCATCTCAGACACAGCAGCTCCGATGTTGTTTCTCAGGTGCATACGAACAGGTTTCTAAAAATCCCAAATACGACATCCCAGCCCTCATTTCTGCTAAATATACTTAGCTACCAAACTATTATTGTTCAACAGATCTCTCATGGAGAACACAGCTGGTCTTCATGCTTGTCCTTGGCGTGGCATGAAATTCGGAGAGACATGCCCGTTACGACTCACTCAAGAGGTGCCAAGTGGCTTAGCTGGTTGCCTAATAGACACTCAACATGGTACGCCAGGATTCGACAACACCCGGCGCATACTGACAGGACATAATGGGATGTCCTTGCTCGTAGGACCAAAATCCAAGCATTTGCAAGAGTTTGATTATGTACCATGATTATACTTCTTGTGACACCAAGCCGGTCCCACCCAATTTATTTACAAAAAGCCACTCTTGAGACAAAACTTAAGCCACCACACCCTCGCAGACCAACCTTGAACTACACCTCTGCTCCACCATGAGAAACGGCTCAAGTATTTCAGAAGAACGTGATGTCACGCCTCAAAGCTGACGAACAGTGGACGGTCAGTTACACTTTCACACCAAGTTCAAAGTCTCAGAACTGAAACGACTTGTTTTCAAAAGCAACACAGATGCTTAACTCATCTCAGGTCAGGTTGTGGACGTTCAGTGGGTTTAAACAGGAGAGCAATATTAAACAGAACATAAACAAAACTTATTTGGGTAATGGACACAACATACTTTACCAATTACAAGCTACAGTGGTTGTTTATTCATTTGATCAAAATTACAGTTATACTGTAAAAACATCATTACAATTTTATTGTTTTGTTCTACACGCAATTTGTTGTTCTGATGCAAATCTGAATTTTCTTTCACATGATCCTTCAGAACTCATTCTAATATAATGATTTCCTGCTCAAGAGATGGTTTTTTAAGCATTTTTGTAGAAATCTTTTCTGGATTTAGCATGTATATGAAATGGTGATCCTTTGTAACTTTCTAAATGTCTTAACTGCCACTTTTGATGAATGAACTGCATCCTTGCTACAAAAACATCACTTAAACCTAACCCCAAACGTATGAATGTAGCTATATAATCTATATTTTGTAATTCACGCCGCTAATGACAACCCATTCAGATGTTATCAATTGCAGGACAACTAGCCTAAACTAGAGAAACTTTGAACTCCGCCCTTGGTCTTGGAATTGACGACTTATATGTTACTAGTCACTAAAAACCATGCCAGCTTCTTTAACTGTTACTGGGATGGTGCCTATAACCACAATAAACACACGTTAACTCTAAACCCACTGAAATGTCCAAATACAAGGCTCACTGTAAATGAAAGTTGAGACGGTCTCGGTTTCACATGAACACTTTTTCATGGCTGGTGTAAATATCACATGACCAGTTTGTCCTCTCTGAAAAACGATGTCTGTGTCAAAGGTCCATAAAAGGAAGAATGTAAAATGTGTCTTAATAGAGATACCACCACCATAATTGGTGCATAAATGCATATTATGGAATTATTATTTAGACGGTTCTGTTGAGTACAAATCGTAAATCACAAGTCATGATAAAAACACATAAAAATGTAACCAGTGGGAAACCCAGAGTCTCATTTTGATATTTAACTTATTGATTTGCATTTAAAAAATAATGATTTTTTAAATGAAACTAAATAAAGCGAAAGTAAATTGCCATACAGTTTTTATTTTTTTTTTATACATTTTGAATAATTGTTTTTTAAATTACTTTAGCAATTATTAGCATTTCCAACTATTCCCACTAATTACAATTATGGGCAGGTATAAAACACATTTATATCATTTGTAACCCTATAAAATACAGAATTCAGTTCAACTGGACTGTTCAAATGTTAAAGTAAATGTGTCCAAAACTTAGTTTGAATACAAGACGAAATGTGTCAATTTAACTACCCACAACTCTGAACCTGTTTACATTTCTATGCATTAGTCCAAGCCAATCCAATCATAATAAAACACTATCTGTCAAATGATCTAAAGATAAAATCCAACATTTCCTAACTACTTGTGTTTAAAAGGGAGTTTGAGCTTAGTAAATCTCAATGGCAACAAACCAGCTCTTAAATAAATAAAGCCCGGTGAGTTTAGTGCTGAGGAAGCAAAACTAGTTAGCTAACCCGGCTAACATCAGCTAATGCTGACTAACTCATCAACTCCAATTAGCAGGCGAGCTAAATGACTAGTTTATTTTGCCCAAACTGAAAACAATTGACAAGTTTCTTCTCTAAAGTTAAGTATTACATCGCACTGTATCGGTATCGAAAGAGTTAGACGGAATCAGTCACATTTATTTGATGAAACGGATGGTTAAGTTTGTAAATCCTCTGTTTAACTCAACAGTCCAGTTGCTAGCAAAGCTAATGTGAAGTCAAAACACTCTGAAAACGTCCAGTTATCACTCAATCTCTCTTTGTATGAACTTACTGGGAAGATGAAACGCTTATTGGTCTTCCGAGGGCCCTCCACGCGTCTAGTTGTTGTTATTTACCCTAGTATTTTCGGTGTAAAACTATCCCGGGGATCCCTCTCTGTCTATCTGCCCTGCCCGCTGCCGCTCCGGTCGCCAAATAAAGATCCTCGCTGCCTACACATGGACCCGAGTCACCGAACCGCGCATGCGCAGTGAGCACTGGCCCACATCCAGAGGACATTTACATGAGGAAGAGTATCCTCCTAACGTTTTAATTTGACAAATATTTAGTATGGTAACCATAGTTTCACACGAAATACCATAGTTACTATATGTAAAGCTGCTACTGTCCTTTAAAAGACTTTTCCTGTTGGAAAAATGTATGATGTCAATATATATATATATATTTTTGTTATTTTGTTATTAATGCTAATGGTCAGACAGCACTAAACGTTACTGTAATTTAATAAACTATTAAATAAATTAATAAAAAATACAAATAAAAAGTGCATGACTATAAAATTGAAAAATAAAAAAAAGAACGATAAAAACAAACTGGATGTGAATTAAAGAGTGTGAAATTACTTAATAGTTAACAAATGCATAAATATTTAAATTGTTACATACAAATTTTAATTTAAGCACACACACATCTCAATTGTACCATAATTTTCTCTTCTGGATTTTAGTTACTTACCTGAACAAATACAGGATGGGGGAAAAAAACATTTAGGCTACAGAAAATGACATTCGTTTTACATTATATGAAAAAAAAAAAAAAAAGATTAATAAAATAATTGAAAATATTTTATTCCGTATGAATATAAAAATTTTCATTTAAAATAACCAATTACCATGGCAGGACACAAAATTTACGTTTTGCATCATGGGAAATCAAATCTCATGCTCCAGTTTCAGTGAAGTTTTAAAATAATGTACAGTGATTTGTTCAGACATATTTGAATCATAAACACAGTTCTAGAAAGCTCCAAACATAATATGGCCAATTTTTTAGCAACCTTTTTTTTTTCTTGTTTTATTGTTCACTTTCAAAACTGCGGGACAAAAAGTTATATTCCACCAGGGGGCGCTGTATGGTTTACAAATGTGAATTCTCCATTGCTCTTCATTCAAATTGAATGCAACTTCTTCTTATTGTAAACATGTCTATACTAAATAGTATAATCTTTTAAATATATTCAAATTTCAAATACATACTAGTAGCTGGCGTGAAATTATAATCCTTCCGCACAAATATCAAGAAAATTATTTAGTTTTTTTTTTACTGTAATCGCAAACGACTGTGATTGATCCATCTTTAAGAGCGCTGAGAAAAGTAACAGCAGCAACGATAACTCCTCAAAGCAGGCTCTAACTAAAATAGTTGCTCGTAGGTCTTATAAATAATGTTTTAGATCATATATATAAACATACCAAGCCCGTCAGCTTCCTGGAGTTGTTTCCTTCTGCCTTGAAGAGGGCGGTTATGACCCAGGTAGAGCTCGGGGTCCGGATGTAGCTCTGTGGGCTTTTTATCGACGAAATGAAACGAACACACGTAAACTCTCTTCGGAGGGTTTTTTAATTTCAAAGCCGCAAGCCAAGCCTGTTTCCTCTCCTCTTTCGTCGGCATACAGTATAAAGCATACGGCGCAGGGCACGGACATTCATTCCTGATCTTTTGATGTTCAACACAGATGTTTTCCTGAAAACTCATTAGTTTTTTCGAGTTGTTGTAGCATCCCGACACAGCACATGTCGAACCGGAGCTCATGGTAAAGCCTGACACCTCAAGTTCGCATCAAAAAATGAGTTTTAGACAGACCGGAAGCAGAACACCGGCAAACGGAAAGCAAACTTAATGCGTATTCAGTAGTCCAGACATATTACATGTATTTAAAATATGTAAATGTGTATACATTTACAAAGTTTCAGATTGTTTTTACGAGTACTTAACTTTAATGTTGTTTCAGCTGTGGTTTGGAATTAAACTAAATGCTTTTGCATGTCCTTTCAAAGTACGACAACATCCCAAATGATTTTCCTAAGTTTCATCTTATGGCTCACAAAACGCTCTTATACAATGTGGGTTAGCCTGTATTATCTTATATTGTTATAATAAAAATATCAGAATCAGAAAATAACAAGAATCAAACCAGAATCCACTGGTCAGTAAACTAATGCAGTCAACCTATCAGGTTTGAATCGCTTGTTTAGATATCTGGTGACATCTGTTGGTTGTTGTGAGGTACAGCAGCTCATTTTCTGATATTTCAGTGTGAATAAATGGATACGTCATGCAATTGTAATATATTCCATTGCAATGTTACATTTCAGAAAATAAGTAATGAGTTAATAAATAGCAGTCGATGTTATTTAACAACGCTATATGGATAACGATACGAACGTAGATAGGCCTTTATAAATAAACTTAGAATTTAACTAAGCATGCGCGTAACACGAGAGATGAGAATCTTAGTGATTGGTGAAACCATTAACCTAGAAATATGGCCGTGATAATCCCAAACTTCTTAATACTCCTAAACATAAACTGAACGGTTAGGTTTAAAGTTGCAACACAATCTCAAGACCAATTCGTACGTATTGGTACGAGGTGGAAAATTTGTGCCAGTTCGTACTAAACGTACGATTTGTCCAAACCCCAGTGACGGGTAGGTGTAGGGGCGGGGTTAGGTGTACGTCAGTCATACAAATTGGCGACTCGTAAAATACGTACGAATAATCCACCTCGTAAAATATGCACGAATTGAAGTGAGACTGGGTTGGTTTTAATGGGATGGTAGGCTAGTTATTAAAGTATGCATAAATGCCTGCTTTACATTAGCCTATATATTGGGTGCAATATGGTTTAACAATGGGGCTTTTATTAGTACAAAACAAATAAAGTAGTAAATATTTAAATATGGGCCTATTTGTTAAATTATGATTTATATTACTGCAATATGAATCATAAATAAAATAATATTTCTTATGATTACTAATTAAACTATTTTTGGAAGAATGTGTTATATGAAATACATTTGGGGGAAAAAGCTAAATGTACAACTACGATCCCTACTTATATAGTATTTAGTCGTAAATTGTAGATAAAGCTCAAATTTGATTTGGGACGTTTTCTTAAAGAGATGGCGTCCTGCTTTCACATCACTAGAGGGAAGCAGAGGTTAAAGTATCTTTACATTGATCAGCAAAGACTGTAGTATTAAAAATGTTCATCTAATTAACTAAATCTTATATTATAGGCTAATATAACAGTTGGGTAACTTTAACCGTAATAAGGTTACACTCTATAGTGAATGACGGATGAAAACGAAGCTGTGAGGAACAGACGATGGACTTTATAAAGATCCTAGAGCTTGTCATTTTCTAAATTGTTTATGAAGGGAAGTCTACTGAAATGCTGTTTTCAGACAGACGTTTCGTGAACTGATGTGATGTTAAACTATTGGACAAAACGTCGCTTTGTCAAAAATTAAGCATGGGACTACTCTAACAGGACACATTGTGATAGCCATTGCCACTAGGTGGCAGGATAATAAAGTATTTTAAAGAGTTGATTTTATTCTGGCCTGAACTTGACCTTGACAGAACAATGTATGTGCCCTTTAAATGCGTTAACAAATTCCAGCGGTGTGTTTATACATATATATATATATATCATTTTGTTTTGTAACATTCAAATTTGTTGTAGGGTTAAAATAAAATCAGCATGATTTTTTATTTCAAGGCTGAGGACACAAACAAAAAAATAAATAGCTTAAATATCAATATATTCATTTACTTCACTAAATTTTGTATACAATAATACCAAAATGTATATTAAATATATGATTATCCAAATAAAATTTAGTTTTTCCTCTAAAATATTTGATAAATGTTGTTTTATCAAAGAAAAAATATATTTAAAAAATATATTTATATATTATTATTCTTTAACCTTCCGCCAGATCCCCAGATTGTGTTTTGAATCATAAAGTTTATTTTGAATTATTGCTGCCCCTCAGTTGGGAGTGATAGTGCCACATCACCTTCTCCTGAGGCCTGTTAATTAATCAGCTCAGTGGGTGGAAGCTGAAGATGAGAAACTTCTGCCTGTCCTGAGCTGCTTGTTTTTCTTGCCAGTCCCGCCTGAACTCAGACGTTGCCATAGGTACCAGGGAGGGGTATGAAATCTCATTTGCATGTATTTAAGGAAAATCCAAGAGATGTTTAGAAGTCACGCTGAGCTTCAGGCTCAGAGAGAAAGCGGTCAAAAAACACACTTTAAGGCTTCCTGGTTCAAACAAACGCGGCAGTGTGTGTTGTGTGCGAGCGACGGCCCATTATGGCGGGTTTGGCAGCTTCCAGAAATTGTCGCCACATTAAAATGCCCCGCACGACATTATGGAAAGTCATGAAAAGCCTTGTAAAAAAAAAAATAAAATAAAGGCAGGGGGGGAAAAAACGAAAAAATCAAAAACATACACATGGCAAATGCCATTTCCAAAGAAAACATTTTTTTTACAGGCCCTGCTTTTTCACACTTAGCCGCTAACCCTGCTTTCGCCTTCCCTGCGTTTCTACAGTCTTGTTAATTTTATATGAAAGAGCATATTGCCACTTATCAGCGGGTGGTGCAGTAAAAGCGTTTAGGGTCAAAGCATGAACCGTGATTGGTTCTTCCATTAGAAGAAGCGTGCAGCCTGGCTTTCCTTTCAGCCAATCAGATGCGCTCCCCGCGCCATTGTTCCAAATGTTGGTGGTCTGCATTCTCTTATTAGACTCCCCTTATGATTTGACAATAAATGGCACATAATTGAAGCTCCTCAGTGACCCTTCCTCTGCAATTTCAAGATTACAGACTACAAGACTTGGGAAAAATGCACCTCTCTTTGATTTAAACTCGCTTTGATGTGGGCTATTAACAAGCAACAGGATAAATTCAGGAGAACGAAATAAAAGGGAAAAAATTGTGTTTACAATGTTACTTATTTTACGTGTTTACTTATGAATTGCTGCTGCTAATAAAAACGTTCCCGTAAAATGTAATCACGGCATTTAAATACCAAAATATCTGATATTTTCAAGTTCAACTGCAGGCTTTTGATATAAAATAAATTAAACAATCGTAGGCTACATAATAAAATTTGATACATTCTAGTCGGTCCTGAATTCTGATTGGTCACTGATGTGATATACTTCCGTGCTAGTTTGACAACCTTCTATTTGGTCAGGAAGAATGACATTTAATTAATAAATAAGGAAATAACGTTTCAATAAAAAATATTATGCTTTATATTTTATTAAAATATTTTATTATTATTATATTTTTCAACTGAGGCCTGCTGAATAGTGAATGTGAATAGCGAGCGAATAATCGCGTTTGACGGAACTTCATTTATACTAGCAATGATTCTGCTTGATTATCCCAAATGTAAACACTAATACGAATTACTAATGCGTATCCACACATATTATTAGCTAGCGAGGAAGAGTTTGTCATAAATATCGAAAACTCACACGCACGCACAAGTGCACTGAGAAGAGGGCTATACGGAGACATGTATGTATATGAACCCCGGGGGTGCGGGGTCTGACTGGTTTTGCATTAGAAAAGACGAGGTCCTGTGAAAGTTCTGCTCCCTGTGTGTCAATTCAATAGCTCCAGCATGGTTAGCATGACAAACTGCTCTTCAAGTTCACAGAGTAACCTCCCCCGTCCCCGCGCGCGGACACACGCAAACCCCCCCACCCCCCCGCTGACCCGCCATCCGCCCTCTCGTTCATTCTCAAGTCTATTTCAAACGAGTCAAAGGGCATCTTAGTTCTGAAATTTCAATAATGCTATCTGCTGGGTATGAAATGTTTTTTAAGGTCATGATTTTCTCATCTCACAGTTCAACCTGAAGACGCAACACTATTTATCTAGTCGAAACGTACTAGGACAATGAATTGTGGATTAACTATTGTGTGATATTGTGATATTTCTGTGTTTATTATTATTTTTGTCTTTTACTGCAATGCAAAATTGCAAAACGTGCACAAAATATAAAGCGCGAAATGTATTATTTTAGTATTTGAATTATGACTTTATTATTTAATGTTTGTGGACTTTTTATGATTTCGTTATTTTCTGTATTCATATTTAATCTCTTGCTTTGATTTATGGTCCATATGATTAGTTATATGCAACTTCTAATTCTTCTGAATTCTTAGAGAAATTGCTGACTATTTCAACTTCTAAATTCATTACATAACGTACTGGTAAATTCAAACAAATTTAAAAGGACATTTTCACCATACACCAACAAGTTCATAATCATATTATTATACCTGGTTTTAACGCACCGATTTTAGTGACTAAAAATTCGGCATATTTTTTTACATTTAGAAGCCTAAATGTAATACGACGTAACAGCCAAAGGATGCAGGACTTCACAGCCAAGCTCCCTCCTCACCTCTCCCGACAAAGGCAGTGAACATCTTGGCAGACCACCAAGAACTGTTTTACCGGAGCAGCTCGTCCAGACTGTTTGAGCTCTGTCTCTGGGCAGAGGATGGCCGAGGGAGGGGTGACCAAGGGGACAAGAGCTGCCACCCTAATCTCTCAGAAAGAGGCTTGTTCGGTGTGGGTTTATCCCGTTGAGAGTAAGGGAATCTGCCATGCTCAGTAAGCATGTATATCAGGCCATCTCATGGCTCAATGGGCGCTCCATGGGTGGCCCCTCCTGGTCAATACCACCGTACCCTCTGCCGGACCGGCCCAGAATAGGATAATCTCTCCTTCTCACTTTCTTTCAGGCCAAAGTCTGGCCTCCCGGCGGCTGAGTCACGGCTAGGGTGGCTAGGCCCTGATCCCGGGTCAGTGTGGCTGGGTGACCGAGGGCCAGATTTCAGTAGGTGCATTGGAGCGCACCGGACCAGCGCTTGAGCTGGCAGTTAAAGGAAAACAATAGGAAGCAGGACTGATGTGTGTGTGTGTGTGTGTGTGTGATAACTGGATTCCTCAGGTAATGAACACTTTCTGGCTGAGCGAGAGCTCACTGTTTCTGACTCAGTTTGAGAAAAGCTGACAAAAGGCACTTCTGACAAATGAGATACAAAATTTTTTTTTTTTGATGAATAAGATGCAAAACTTTTTTCTTTTCTTTTTTAATATCAAAAGGTCGGGGAAAAGACAAAATAATCACACAGATATCCAGACCACTTTTTCTCAGGATTTATTTAAACACTTGTATATTAAAAACAAGGCAGTTCAGCAGAAAATGGTTTACAGCAAAGCAAATGAAAGTATCTGTAACTATCAATGTATATAAATATCTATCTGTCAATCGATACAAACATCTGCATGTCTATATGAATATGAAGAGTGTTCCTTTGCAAAAACTGCTCCATTTTTAACAATTTTCAAAAATCATGTTTATCATTGATTTTGCATTCCAGTCTCAATCATACAATAACAACATGACAGCATAATAAAACATGATTTCTGTAACATTTAAAAAAAATGGAGTTATCATTTTTAAAATAAACTCTCCAGCTATGTCTATATCTGATTATCTGTCTGTGTATCTATATTTCTGAATTGTCCATCTGTCTGAATATCCATCCAGCTATATGAATATCTATCTGCACATCTATCCATCTGAATATCTAACCATCTAAATACATATCTACATTTCTACATTGGAATATCTATAAATACAAATATCCATCTGTATGAATATCTGTCCATCTATATGAAATATCTATCTGAATATATATATATATATATACATATAAATATCTATCCATCTATATGAATGACTACAACCGAATATCTGATATACTGTAAATATTTGAGTCCCTATATATCTGAATATCTATCTGTATGAATGTCAATATGTCTGAATACCTATCCATCTATATGAATATATTTATATCTGAATATCTATATATCTATTCAACTATATGAATATATATCTAAATATATATACATACCATCTATCTATCCAGCTATATATATATATATATACAATAATAATGATCTATCTATCACTAAGTTCAGTTAAACTGCTTAAATTGACAGTAAGTCATTTATTATTAGCTGTCCTTTGTCCTTCTTTAAAAAATAAACTTACCTTTATTGTCCAAAAATACTTACTTGATGGCAAAAAAAGCGGTTCAACAAAAGCAACACAGTCTTACTGAAAAACAGTTATAATTAAAGAAAAAAAGGGGAAAATATTTCCTCTTGACGGTCTGTGGTGATCCTGGCATCAAGATTTAGTCCCAAACCTGAGGAGACACGAGAGAAGATAGAATTAGTACCAGTTTCACTCGTTACATTTCAGAAACACCAACCTGATCTCACGGCAATTCGTATATATTTTATGAGGTGGCTAATTCATACAAATTCGTACGACCGCACACGTACAAATTCGTATGATGTCTTCTAAATCGTATGTATCTTACGAGTTGTCAATTCGTATAAATTTGAACGAATGACCTAAACCTAACCCCGCCCCTAAACCACGGGTCTTATGAATTAGCACGAATTTGGCACCAAGCTATTTTGTTATAGCATATCTCCATCTTTTTGCAAATCACCAAGCTGTTCAGCGTCCATCACAGGCTGGGATGAGAGGCTTGAGGATTGATTGACAGCTCTCAGATGCCGGGATGCTCAGCGTCACGTGTGTTGGGAAGACCCTGTGTGTGTGCCGCTCTCCAGCCGCCACGCCACTGCACGAGTGTTTACCAGCATGCAGGTTGAAGGGGCGGGGAAACTGACTTTATCAGCCGTGATGTTTGACCCCGAGCCTAGAGCCAGACAGGGGTCAGGAGAAGGACTGTCTGGGCACTGGGACTGACCCCAGGGCTGTGGGGGTGGGGGGCTTGTTGGTTCCAGTCTAGGGTGCTTAATATCACCTCTGGGGATTGAGGTGCAGACAGCTCAACGACTGACCCTGCTTAATCATCAGTGCACAACGTCTAGTCTGCTTGGTCATGGTACAAAGTCATGGCGGCCGGATATGGCCTTATGGAAATCAACTACGACTGTCATCATTTTATTTTATTTGAATATATTATGGATGCAACTGATTGCGATTAACAGCATAATGTGTGTATACTTTGTATTTTTATTATGTACATATAAATGCAAACACAATGCATGTATATATATATATATATTTGAAATGTTTATATGTTCAGTATATTTACATGAAAAAATTAAAATATTTACTGGATCTGTTTATTTATGTACATAATAAATATTCACAGTACATGTAAATATTATTATGTAATTATTATTATTATATATTGTGTTATTATGTAATAAACATTTATTTTCAAATAATCTTGTGATAGCACTTATATAAATATATATATATATATATATATATTATATAAACACACACACATATATAAATAAATTTCAAATATGTCAAATGCAATATGTAGTGTATATATATATATATATATATATATATACCTGCAGTATACACAATACCTTCAATGAAGTATTTAATAAAATATTTAAACCCACAAAAAACTAGGATAAATAAACGAGGATAAATAATAATAACAATGTTAAAAAAAATAATGTCAGTATCTTACGTATACTGCTTTAATTATTTAGTTATTAATAAATACTACTATTTAAGAACTTTATTTACATTTTATATAGCTTTATGTATGATATAATATGTATATAATGTTTTCGTATGGCGAAGAATTAAAAATAAAGACTAAAGTGATATTTATCTGTACAACTGCTATACAAAGACAAGGAAAAAAAGTACAACTAAAACGGTTTAAAAACAAACATTTTACATTTGCAACATTATGCTATTAAACTAATAAAAAAAAAAAGGAAGAAAAGAAAAATGTCCAAGGCTTTTAATGTAATACTACTGAGATGCAAGGTTCATTATCCAGCTAGCATCTGAAACGGGACGGGTTTTATTGGACTGGAGGCATGAATGTGATTGATTTGAAATCTCAGACTGTAAACAAACTGCTAGCTTGACGCTAAGCTAGCATGCATATGGAACCGGTTGGGAGATGGTCTGATGTACCCAGCGTTTGGGTGGGGGCATGAATCGCCCGTCTAGGACGGGCAGGGGTTTTGCAGAGGGAGGCGTCTGGTCCTCGATTCAGACAGTCCTGTCTGATGTCCCATTAAGATTTGAGTCCAGGACCGTGAGGGGTGAGGGGAAGAGCGTTGGTTAACCCCCCTGGACTTCTGCTGCAGCTCCTGGGTCCTATTATTTGAGGCAAGCTGTTGGCTGCATACTAATTCTGCATCACTCAGTCATGAATCGGGCTTGTATGAGAAGCAGTGCTCGAAATAAAGCTGGCGCGGAAGGAGGCCCTGTACAGAACGAGGGAAGCATATGCTCACTAAACATGCTCAGACTGGCAAATGTCCAGTGCACTGAAGAGAAAGGTTAACCTAGCTCGAAAACTGCTTATAGTTGCATCACTCTGCAGGGAAGAGGAGGAGCCTGAAATTACCTGCATTCGTTCTCATTTAGTTTGGGATTTTTTGCCTAATGATACATCCTGTCAAGAGAGAGGAAAGGAAGCGATGGCAAGAGATGTTGTTAGCGGGACTTGAACTTGCATCATCCACATGAGCACCACAGATTAATGTCACGACTTTTGACATTTAAATATTTGTTTGTTATTGTTTATTATTTAAGTCTTGATGTGGCATATTACAATCAAAACTAAAAATGTAAATATTTGCATATTAAAATAAAATCATACTTTTTATTTTCATTGTTATTCAAATATTATTAAACCGTTTTTAACAAATATAAATAATGATAAAATATGTAATAAAATATTAAATATTTTTCGATGTTAGTATTTTAATAAAGTATCGTTTTTGTTTTAGCATGCCATAATCAAGATTTATCTATAATATAAATATATATTAATAAAAATTACACAAAAAATATATATTTAAGTTTTTACTTTTTAACATTTCATTTAAACAATCATATTTCAGTTATTTCATATTTAAGATTTTAAGATAAATTATTACAATTATTATAAAAGAAAAAAATATTCGAACAATTTACACATACACACACACACACACATATATATATATATATATATATATATATATAATTTCTATATATTTTATAATAATTTTAATAAATTTTTTTTTATTAAAAAAAAATATATATGTATATATATATATATATATATATATATTTTTAATA
>JAUMHP010000035.1:1154059-1166015 GCA_032361065.1 Enteromius trimaculatus | reverse complement strand
TTTTTTTTTTTTTTTTCCTCTTCTCAGGATTGTTTTATGGATAACAAGTAAAAAAACAACATAATTTTTTACCAAATAGCATATATTTACATTTTAGAAATGTTTTATATGACCTTTTTGTTCGTTTAATAGATAATTGTTTAATAAACGTATTCATTTATTTCAAAGAAGAAAGAATAAAAATGTACTGATCCCAAACTTTTGAACCGTAGTAAAACAGTAAACTACTGTAACGGTATTTCTGAACATTATTATCCATTTTAAATAAATGATTCTCTTTTTAATATTTTCATGATCAAAGAATCCTAAAAAAACCAGCTGCTCAACTGTTTCCAACACTGATAATTCTAGTAATAAATCATATTAGAATGATTTCTGAAAGGATCATGTGACACTGAAGACTGGAGTAATGATGCTTTGTATCACAGGAATCAGTTACATTTTAAAATATATTCACACAGAAAACGCTTATTTTAAATTGAAATAATATTTTACAATATAACTTTTTTTTTCCCTGGATTTTTAATCTAATAAATGCAGCCTTGATGAACAGAAGAAACATCTTTAAAAACCATTAAATATCTTACAGACCCCAAATTTTTGAATGGTAGTGTGTATGTATAAATGCATGTGTATGTGTACAGTATATACCTTTTTTCCTTTACTTTTAAAGGACAGCAGATTTTTTAAGAGTTTTTAAGCTCCGATCAAGACATTTGTAAAGCTAAATATGTAAATATGTCTTTTAAGGTTGTTTTTCAGTAGTGTTGTGTGTACACCTGATCAATGGCCCAGTCATGCATTACTCAGATTAACAGAGTACTGAAAAAAACACCAAGAAAATGTCAAATCCAAATCCAGCTTGAGCGGTTTTAACCGTGTGAAACTCTTTCCAGGCCACCATCTCGTACTACCAGATCATGCACATGCAGACGGTAGCGCTGCCGGTGCACTATCAGACGCTGTGTGAGAGCAGTAAACTGTACGACCCGGGACAGCAGTACGCCACGCACGTCAGAGACCTGCAGATGAGCGAAGAGCC
Source organism: Enteromius trimaculatus (assembly GCA_032361065.1). Lineage (NCBI taxonomy): Eukaryota > Metazoa > Chordata > Actinopteri > Cypriniformes > Cyprinidae > Enteromius > Enteromius trimaculatus. The sequence goes on along the minus strand of JAUMHP010000035.1, from coordinate 1,164,973 downwards.
CGAGACGCATTACGAGTTCGAGACCTACTCTGCCTCCTCCAGCCAGTAACCAACACTCCTCTTGCTTTCAGACGTAGAATGTGATGGAAGTGGATGTATTACAGTGAGGTGTTGTCTTGTCTTGGATTCAGGCCGTCGGTCAGGACTCGTGCTGACAGCGCTAACACTGATGCGCAAAGCAACGCTGAAGCCCCGCACGCCGCCGGAGACCCTGGAGATACCAGCGCCTCGCACAAAGATGAGCAGAAGAGAGGTGTGCGCAATTATTTCTTTGGTCTACTTATTATCAAATGCAATCGAAGAACATTTAAGTCAAAAATGGATAAAAAATGCACATCTAAAAAGTATATTATTTTAAAAAGAAAAAAAGTGTAATGTAACTACTTTAAGAGATGTCTATAAATGTAAAATTACATTAATTGTAACTAATTTAATAATCATTTGGTTTAATAAATATGTTAATATGATCACTAAAAAATTAAATTCAGGATGTAAAATTAATTCATGTTAAACTTCAATTACATTAATTGAAAATTATTTTGTAATAATAAAAAATAATTATAATGTAATTACATAAGAGTGCTATAACAATTTTCAATATAACCATTTTTACCATTTTATATTTGTTTTATTTATATATATATATATAAGTAAAACTAGTAAAACTAAATGTTTCCCAATTAACTATTTAAAAAAGGTATTAATTTTTATGTTAAAGATTAATAAAGGTAAATAAAATTAACTGACTTAATATAATTTTAATGTAATAGAGTAATATATTATTAATACATATTTTTGGGGACTCAAATAACTACTTATTATTATTATTATTATTATTATTATTATTATTTTAACTTTTGCATATTATTTTTGACTAGTTGATTCAACTCTTAACAGTAAATTTTAATACATATGATCATGGACAAAATTATTAATGATATAATGGAACTTGCATGTGTTCACGCAAATGTAAATATAAATTACATTTAAAATATTAAATTACATTAAAAAAGTTTTAATGTACATTTTAAAAAGTATTTGGTAATTATTTATAAATTTGTAAAGATTTGTATTTATAGATGCTCGGTACTTTCAAAAGGAGCTTGTTTGATTTGGATTTTTTGGGAATGTTATGAACATCTAAAATAATTGCACAAATGGTTCTGAATTGTATTTATTTATTTTGTGTGTGTGTGTGTGTCAGCTCGAGGTCACATGACCCACAAATCCTGGGGCTCCACAGTGAGCGACACAGACAGTGTTGGAGGAGGAAGTGGTCTGGGATCCCCGACTACCAGCACTGGTACAACTTCCTGCCGTCACTAATTGAAGAAAAAAAAGTATATACATTTTTTAATTTGCATTAACTGTTTGCATTAATATTTTTTTTTCTAGGTGACATAAGTAAAATGGCTCGAACGTCCTCAACAGGAACCATGTCATCAAACGAAGATGCAGATGAGAAAGAATCAAATGTTGCTTCCTTTGAAACACCAAGTGAGAGAAAACGGCACACAAGTGTTTTTCTTTCTAATCTAATATCATTCAGTTTCTGACGGTCTGTTCGTTGTTCTGCAGATATAAACGGCATGGAGCCTGAGATCGTGGTTCCCACCGGGCCGTTCAGGAACGTGGGTCTGTCGAAAGCAGCTCAGACGCACAAAATGCGCAAACTGCGCTCCCCATCCAAATGCAGAGAATGTGACAGCTACGTTTATTTCCAGGGAGCCGAGTGTGAGGAGGTGAGAGGACTAAACCAGTCTTTGAAATAAACCAGGCTTATTAAAGTCGTAGCTCACCCAAAAAAAATGATTCTGTCTCGCCCTCATGTTGTTCCAAACCCAGTAAACCTTCATCGGAACACAACTTAAGATATTTATCAATAAGATTGTTTTAGAAAAGCATTCTTATGGCTTCTTTAAATTACGCTTAAACCATGATCTTTGCAGTTTATGGGAGGGTCTAAGGTAAGGTGGGCGATTATGACCAAGATCTTACAAATGTTTGAGGATGCTCTTTGTGTGAACTATCTCTTTAAAGTCTGGTTATGCTCTTGGCAGTGTTTCCTGGCCTGTCACAAGCGCTGTTTGGAGACTTTGGCCATTCAGTGTGGCCACAAGAAGCTCCAGGGTCGCCTCCAGCTGTTCGGGCAGGATTTCTTGCAGGTGTCCGGCAGCAGTCCCGACAGCATCCCCTTCATCATCAAGAAGTGCATCGGTGAGATCGAGAGAAGAGCGCTGAGGATGAAGGTAGGTTCACATCCAGCAGGTCTCGGTCGGGAGATGTACAGCATGGTACTGAAGGTCCTTCTTCCTGTCAGGGTATTTATCGTGTGAATGGGGTGAAGACGCGGGTGGAGAAGCTGTGCCAGGCGTTTGAGAACGGCAAAGAGCTGGTGGAGCTGTCCCAGTCCTCGCCTCACGACATCAGCAATGTCCTGAAGCTGTACCTGCGACAGGTGAGCCCCCACTGCATCAGGACATTGATGACAAATCATTTATATTGTGCAAATGGCATTTTGGGGTTTTGTGTATTATATTCCGTTACATGAAAATGAGGAAATAATATTATTACTGGTAATTTTAAGAGTCTGCATTTTTAAATGTAACTACTTTATTAATATAATATAATTTTATATTGTAATAATTAACCTAACTATATCTAATTTAATATATTCTGTTAAATTATAAATTGAATCATGATTATATTAAAACATTGTAATAACAGAATTTGCGTTTTTAGGGTTTACTTAAATAACCCAAATACATTTAATAATTTTAATGCAACTATAAATAACAATGATCAATAAAAAATGCTCTACGTTTAGTAAAATAATGCAACACAATATTGCATAAAATGCCATTTTGGGGGTTTGTATATTATATGCAATTATATAATAATTAAAATGTAACAATTTGCATTTGAGTTCACCCAAATTTAAATATTAATAGTTAAACAAAATATACTAGAGTATCCTCAATTTTTGGATTTAACAGAATGTGTATTTAAAAAAAAAATGTGGAAAATATAACAGAATTTGACTTTTTTGTAAAAATAATTTGATATCATTCAGTTTTTACTTATTCTTTATTATATTAAATATTGTTACTTTTATTGCTAATAACTAACGGTTTATATTATTTCTATTATTTTAATAATAAAATGGTGTGCTTTTATATTAAACTATTTTTTTATATTTTGATTACCTAAAAAATTATTTATACTTAAACTTTTAATATTATATTCAGTTATATTACAATTAAATTAATCTTAAAAATATAACCAAATAAAAATGTTTTTATGTACAACTTCTCTTGTTGTATGGTGGCCAGGAGGCTGGAGCCCAACAACAGATTTTTAAAAATAATTTATTAATTACATTTTTAACAGATTTAATTAATGCCCAAATTTAAATAATGTATTAATATTTAATATAATATTATTGTATACTGTATTACATTTTTTACTTAATACTTTGGTTTTGCAGTCATCCAGATTATAAAGAAATTTGTATTTAAAAATGACACTTTCAGCTTTTAACAGTATATTTCAACACTTCTGTTGAACAAATATTTTAACTGTTCCCTGTGACTAAGTAGCCCTAGTTGTTAGCGGTGGCTTTCATATCCTCATTTGCTCACCAGAGCCAGTCGTCACATCCTCATTTTGTATTTCCTCCGTCAGCTTCCAGAGCCCATCATGCCCTTCCGTCTCTACCATAGTCTGATGGGTCTGGCGAAGGAAAGCCTGGCTGTAGTGGGTCCAGAGGGAGCCGAGACGGGCAAAGGGCCCGACCTGGTGGACCTCGGCCCTGAGACGGACCCTGAACTCTTGGCCCTCGTGGACCGACTCAAGAATCTCCTCAAAGAGCTGCCCAAAGCAAACACAGCCACTCTGCGCTACATAGCACGCCACCTGAGAAGGTACAAAGCTGACTTCCTCTCACGCTTCAGGGTCTACAGACTGACCCTCTAAATGCTGACTATTTCGTTAATGTCCCTCTGTTTTCAGGATTGCAGAACTGGAAGATGACAATAAGATGAGCCCGAGTAATCTGGGCATCGTGTTTGGCCCCTCGCTGATGCGGCCCCGGCCCTCAGGGGCCACTGTGTCTCTGTCATCTCTGGTGGATTACCCATATCAGGCCCGCATAGTGGAGACCCTCATTGTGTTTTATCCCACCATTTTCCATTCAGACTCCGGCAGGCCGGCGATCTCCAGCAGCGCCCGCACACAGTCTCTGCAGCAGGTCTGACATTCATACACCGCTGATAAAATCTCACGTTGTGCAAGAGCTGCACTTTATTGGGAGGTTAACACCGAATAAATGTGCCGATCTGGTCTGTGCAGGAAAGCAGCATCGATGGAGAAGAGCACTGTTTGAACGATGAACAAGGAGTCTCTGATGAGCCCGGCGCTGCAGAGTCTGACAAATTAGAGGGCCATGGTATTACTGACTTTTATTCCTAATATTATCGGTTTACATTTTTCACATGCATTGTGTGTGTGTGTGTGTGTGTGTTTGTATATCTTTTCGAAATTTAATGTAATATTACATTTCATATTTGATTTGAATTGATTCATAGCAATTTAATATACATTTTATATAAACATCACCATTATTTTATTTTTTTCAATTTTAAAATAGCTTTATGGTCCTTCTAAGTTTTTCCATTTAATAAAGTGTGTGTATATGTATGAAATAGTTTTTTTAGTTTTTCATATTATTAGCATTTCATAATAAATGCATTTAAAATGCATATATATTTATATATAAATCTCTCCATTATTTACTGTACTGATTCTGTAAATTGTTGTGCAAATGATAAATGATTGATTTAAAAAAACAACACAATTTTAATATTTTAAAATAGAAATGCAATACGAAGTACAAAATGTATTAATATTGTATAATTTTTTTTTATTATAAATGTAATCCTATAAAAGGAATTAATCATTTTAAATTCATTTTGCATTTAATTTTTTATTTTATTTCTTTCATATTCATAAATATAAAATTAATATGTACCGTAATATTTATTTACATGTCACCATTATTTAAATATTTTTCCTTGTTTAAATTTTAATATACAAATATATTCATAAAAATGTAAAATAAATATTTAAAAACCACCATATATTACGGTTTGTACTTTTATGCTTATAAGTCAAATAAATAAACACCTACTTATATGTTCACATTCGATTTATTAAAAATTGCAGGGCAGATTTGCATGGAATTAATAAAAAATAAATAAATAAATTATAAATACAAATGCGTAACGGTCTGTCTTGTGCCAGCAGAGAGTTCAACGGGAACCCCTGGTTCTCTGGAACAAAGTCTGGACTCCGATTCAGAAGCAGACGAGGAACGGGCCAGAGGTGAACTTCAGCCCCCCAGTCCTACAGACCAGGTGCTCGACTCGACCACTGAAACCCAAACGAGTGTACCCGTCCTCATCGTGAACCTGCAGAGTCCCTCCAGCTCAAACAACAACAGTGACCCTCCCGCCCTCCCTGAGAGCGAGCCGCCCGAGTTAGACGAGCCAGAAGAAGAGGCAACAAGCTCGCTGGCGGCGTTAAACCTCAATCAGAGCAACAACTCCAGCACTCTCTGAGTTCACCACAGACAGGGTTCGGCCCTCATGTTCAGTGCATGTTGTTGTTTTTTTTTTTAAAATGCGTTTAAATATTTAAAATACTTTCAGCTTCGAATTCTGCAAAAATCCAGTTTAAAAAAAAAAAAAAAAAAAAAAGGTTTTTAGCTTTATTTTACAAAAAAACAGCGGTGCGCTTCTGGTGTCATCACGCATTGTATCTTATGAAATCATCTGATGAATATCTGTTAAATTTTATATGTTTGTGCTTGTCTTTTAATAATAAAGAATGAGTGATTTTAGCGATCGGTATTAGTTTACAGCCAATGCAAACTAATGTCATAGTTACATGCAAATCAGATTTTAAGTGCTTGATATCAGGCAAGGAGGAGGAAGTTTTTTTTCAAGGTTAGTATGTATTTGCACATGCATCTGTCATCTTGCCTCCCCGTCACAACAATGGCTTTCAGAAAGAAAAAGGTGAGTGCTTGCGCTTTCTTTACTCTCAGGTTGTTGTTTGTTCAAAGCTCGTTTAGGAGCAATTAACATGGATAGTTGTCAAATGAATCGATACGGGGAGAGACAGAATAGCAAAATTGTATTTATTGGTTAAAAAAAAAAAGACAATGTTCACTTTCAGCAGCTGGAGAAAACTTTTAAATCTGTCAAACAAAAGATGAAAAATATCACAGTTTAGAAATATTAACATATGAAGTTACAAATGACATTTAATATTAGCGACAATACAGTAATGATACTAGTTTAACCCTGCTTCACAGATTTGCATCTTGAATTAAAGTTAAAGACATACAAATCCTGAGGTACTAATTATGAATGAACGGAACAACAACAATACCAGAGCTTAATATTTAACCAGCAAATAGTCACGTGAACTACAACAGAAATACTGACTTCACAAGCGTTACTGGACCAGTCTGTATGTGATGTACCGTCCTGCAGTTTCACTCGGTCTGATGATCTTAACAACCTGAAGAACATGCCACAGGTTACTCTCAAATGCTCCCACTGAACATCTTCAGAGAAGAAAATAAACATTTGAGTTCCTACCTGGCCTCTCTTTAAACCAAAGTAGCGGGCAACAGGATCCCCAGCTTGAATTCTGGGAAGCTGGCTTTCTTTTAGTTTACTGGAGAAGAGCTGGTTAAGGCTAAACTAACCCATTTAAAGAAGCAACTAAAGATAGTACTACAGTAAACCATCCAATTGAATCTAATGACTGGACCACAAAACCAGTCATAAGAGTATGTTTATTGACATTGGGATTTATATGTAATCTGAAAGCTTCATAAAAAAAATGCATGGTTTGTTATGAGAGGATAATATTGGGCTTTGAAAATCTGGGTGTAAAAAAGTAAATACTGAGGAAAAAAATAGCCTTTAAAGTTGTGCAAATAAATTCTTAGCAATGCGTATTACTAAATCATTTTAAGTTTTGATATTTACAAACTTTATATCCTAATGATTTATGGCATAAAATAAAAAGGGATCATTTTGCCCCATACAATGTATTTTTGGCTATTGCTACAGATATACCCCAGCAATTTAAGATTAAATTATGGTTTACTGGGGAAAAAAAAAAATAATAATAATATTGAAAATAAATGTAGGCATTGTTTTTCATACCATGTACGTCAATAGTTATCAATTCTATAAAATATAATCGTTTGTGGTCAACAAAAAGAAACTCATACAGGTTATTAAAAACAACCCGAGGGCGAGTAAATGATGACTTTGATTTGTGTTAACTACTGCGTGAAGTGAAATAAAGTATAATCGCCAAAGCAAGATTTCTCACGTTCAACCTTAAGTAAAACTGAAATGCAAATTTAAAATCAGAGAATACATTATATGAGTAAACTATAATGGTATCGTTGTTACTACAAAAACACTGCTGTAAACTTCAGCCGAAACTCAAAGGATACTACCGCGCCAGCAACTCGGTCACTTCCTCTTTAGTCATGACTATGTGCTCTGGAACAAGCTGAAAAAAATAAAGATGCATTATTTTCCTGCGAATAACATTAATGTGCATTATTAGCGTTTGGGTAAATGGCCAAATGAGTCGTCGTTAAAAATATCAAAGGAGCCACGATCACAGAAATTGCCACTAAATTTGGTTTCATGGTGCCAGTCTCTTATCTGGGACAGCCAAGAATCGTGCAGTGTGTTTGGGGCTTTGAAACACTCAACATTTCGCAGTTTATTCAACACGGTTTAGAAAATGGTAACGAAATACGACGAGGACTTGGGAGTTAAACTGTGTCAGAACGGATAACTTTGATAGAAAGTTATCTAATGAGTTGCTGTAAGCTGTTTAATTAAACGCACAATCTGATAATACCAGTTCAGGTCAACCACTTACCAAGCAATGCTTCATTCTGTTCAGCGCAGTTACACTAAAACATATACACTGCTCAAACGGTCTGAATCTTTTTTTTTTTTTTTTCCCAAATTTGTAATAATTCTACTGGTACGTCACTGTATTAAGGTCAGGGTTTCTGCAGGATTTTAAGGCTCAAATTTAAGACTTTAAGACCTGCAAAATACCATGTGAGCGGGGGAGGGTGATGTCTACTGTACCATATTAAACTGTAAAATTTATTTATATTTATATATTATTATAGGCAACATGTCACTGTTAATTACGGAGTCATTGCACTTGACCGGAATCCTTTAAACGTAGATTCATTCAGAAAAGAAACTGTTTTGGGTGATTATTGTTGGCGAAATAAGCAAAAGCAGGAAATGTGGTGTCTAAAACTTGTTGTTTATTGAACAGTTGCCTACAATCATTTGTAATCATGCTGACTTTTGGAAGAAAAACTGCACTGCTCGTGTGATATTAACTATATGCAATGTTATAAGCATAGGCTATACATTTTCTGCCCCCATATCTTAAACAATGTGAACTCGAACGAGCGCTAGTTTAACTTGTTAATGGATTCATTGGACTATATATATATATATGGTGTCTATCTTGGACTATAAAACACTTGACGTTTCATTGGAAGTGCGCTAACAGTTGTCCTTCTTTGTAAATGTTGCATCTTAAATCTTGTAAACGGTGTGTTTGAATGCCGTTTCCTCACCTCGTGTTCAGTGATGTTGATGAGAAGCTCCTGCTGAAGAAACTGCTCAAGTATGTATTTAGGCGCCATGTCTACCAGAGACTAAAATTTCAAAGACAAACACGTCATTTAACCGTCTTAATAGTTACCGTTCCTCTGAATGTAAGCGTGTATGCTTGCTTTACCTGTTTGGCGGAGGGCGTCATGCCCATCTGGACCACGATGATGGCCCTGGTGATGTTTTCTTCTTGCATACGCTGACAATACATCTTTATGGTCTTGATGCCAACCTTTGGTTCCTCTGAAAGCAAGAGCACGGTAGATGTGATAATAGTTCGTAACGTCAGTTCAACAGGAGCTGGGCTGCGTGTTGAAGATGTATCATACCAGGGAAGAACACGAACATCTGGTCGGTCGGGTCGTCGTTGTGGGCGACCAGGACCGTGAGATCGGTTCGTCGCGGTCGACCTTCGCTGGGCTTGTCTCCAAACTGGCTTCTGAACTCATCGAGAGTCTGATCCAGTTCATCTTGTGTCACCAAATAACCACGATCGTGACACAGCTGAAAGATAAGTACAGATATTATAAGAGCATAGGGATATATTGCTGTTATTTGGAGGCGTACTGTAACGTTATCTCAGTCCGAATAAGCATCACAATAAACCGTCTACTACGCAGCATATAAAGTTATATAGCCTTTAATTTACCTGCATTATGGTTTTTCTGATTTTCCATAGTCTGTATGTCTCTTCTTCGTCATCCATATCGCGCTAAAAATATGAAAATATTACGATCAAAACAGACCGGTTATTCGCTCTTTCTACTCCACGTTTGAGTCCCGTCGCATGTATATGACGTCAGACGTCACGTCAAAGTGCGCACTTTGATTTCGCATGCGAAAAATAAAACATGTTTTTGTAAATATAACGTTATGAACTTTTTCTATCCGCTTTTAACGGACAAAATGTGTTACGTTGATAATAGCTGCAATGAATTTAAAACAGTTGGTTTATAAGTTACAATTAGTCTAAAATAATATATAGTTGTTGATTTAGCTTGAAAACAAGGAATGGGAGGAGGTTACGTAACATTCTAGAAACGGTGGAACGCGCGTGAGATTTCAGCGAATCGTTCAGTTCGTATCAAAGAAGCGATTCTCAAAAAGATTCAGTGATTCATTTGTCATCTCAGAGCATATTACATTCTTTAAAACCTTTAAATAAAGCATGAAGACACATATTTACACGTTGTATTGTATATACACATTATCCATTAATACATGGGAGTTTATTGTTATTATGAATCGCGGTGTTTACGTGAGAAGCACTTCATTAATGAATCGCTCTGTGTACCGGTTCAACTGATTCACTAAAAGATTCGCATCAAAGAAAGTGCTCTGCTGGAAGCGAGAAGATATAAAAATGGCCTTTATCCATCGTTTCTTGCTGTTCGGGGCTTTGTCGAGCAGTGGGATCATTGGTGCAATGGTATCGTAAAGTTAAACACGTCTAATTTAAACTTGCAAATCTGAGTCATATTACGCAGTCTGGTAATTACAAGGGTTATGTGCTGCATAATTACGGGGGTTTTGCGAATGTTTTATCATCAGATTACACAATCAGTCCTATTGTGTAAGATTAGAGATCTAGTTTCAGTGTATTTAGGTCTTTGGTCTTTAGACTTTGTGTGACATTCTTCCAAAACAGTCACTTTTTCCGTTAGCCTGGATAAATAATGCGCAGCAACAACAACTATCTAACGTTAATAATCTAACGTAATAACGTTTTAAATATCTATTTTATTGTTGCATACATCTGTTTTTGTGTCCATTACATATATTTTACAAAGGGATCACGTGTAAGATTTTAATATTTATGATATTTTATAAAATAAATACTAATACATGTTACCTAAAAGAATATCATGTGCAAAAACTTTACACAACCGTGGAAAAGTGTCCCAAAAATGGCATAAACAAATGCCAATATACTACTAAGGCTGCTTTTTAATAATGGTTTAAAAAGTCGAATTATGATCCAAAACTAAGTTAAATTCTGATGACAAATGGATTGGGACAATGTCAAAATTGTGAGGAAAACAATTCATATTTATGACCAAAAGAATTATTTGCCTTTAGTCTTATGGCATAATCATCTCAATTTCAAATTTTACACCTAGTTTACTTAGTCATGAGTTTCTTTGATGTCATATTCATTCAGTCAGTCAGA
>JAUMHP010000035.1:1140769-1152001 GCA_032361065.1 Enteromius trimaculatus | reverse complement strand
CCAAAATCTCCCTCATGTCTGACAAACTAGAGGAGAAGCTTGCTTCCATACGCAGAAAAGTGAACTCACTGGGTAAGTATGCTGTCATAAAAAAATAATTTATAATCTGTTTGCTATCTTTTGCCTTATGGCAATTATTACATGGTCTGTTTGAATACTGGAATCTGATTGGCTGACAGGTATGCATTAAGGAATAATTGACAATATGCCGTTGAATTATTAGAAAATCAATCTTGGGTGTGCACTATTAATTCAAAGTTAGCTAATAATTCCTCATTTTAGACCTAGGAACGGAGAAATTTATGCAGTTGATAACTAAAGGGCCTTTCACACCTTTCACTTTTTTTTTAGTTCCAGAATTAAAAGGCCTCGCTGGGGAGAAATCAAGTTTTTAAGTGGATGTTAAGGATGAAATCATCATTAGTGCTTATGTTAATGTGTGTGCAAACTGTGTGTCTGAGGGAGATAGAGCGGGAGAAATATGTGCTTTTCTTACATAATTAAATGTCATTTTGTTGCAAAAACATAGAAATTAACTGTTGAAGTGATGTATAATCATGTAAAGCACATTCTCTGTGCTTTTCCCTGAAAAAAACTGCACACTTTCATTAGCCAATCAGATTCAAGCATTTAATTGCCCCATAGTATAAGACCATTTCATATAGTGTGGATTTACCCCTTTCTAAGCCTTCTGTGTTTCCTGTGTTCCTGTTTGGATTTAATGTTACTGACCCTGCCTGCCCCGGATATTCGCTCTTGTCTCTGCCCCTTTGGATACTGTTTGCCGTTTTGTCCCTGTTCGCTGTTATCGACCCTGCTTGATTACCCTGTGTGCATAATAAAGTAGTTGGCAATTGGATCCACACGCCTCAGCTCCCCTCGTTACACAACCGTAAGATTTGTCTTATGAAATGGTCTTTTTTTTACCATATTTGGAAGGGTCACGAACAATGTTAAGCTCTGCTCTGATTGGCTGTTTCACAGCACAGCTCATTTCAGTAGCTCATATAGCTTGAAAGAATCACAGGGAGGAAAATATATATTTTAGTACTGTCTCTCACAGTTATATCATTGGGTTTTTTCTTTTCTTCTTTTTTTGCAAATGCAGGCATTCCCCAGATGGTTTTGGTGACAAAAATAGATGAAGCATGTCCTGAGGTGGAGAAAGCTCTTCAGAACATTTATGTTAGTTCCTACATCAAGTCAAAGGTGAGACATGGTCACATGGTCTGTTACAGGACTATGAGTGAGGGGGGGATAGAGACTTTGGTGAGTCATTGTTTTGTGTCTGCAGGTTCAGGAGGTGAGCTCTCGGTTGGGTGTGCCGGTGTCTTGTGTGTTACCGGTGAAGAACTACAGTCAGGAGCTGGAGCTGGAGCTCAACTGTGACGTCCTGCTGCTCTCCGCTCTTCAGCAGATGCTCAACTTCGCAGACGACTATCTGGACGATGCAGAATGATGCATTTAATGAAGTGCTACCAGTACAGCTTTATCTCCCTTTGTAGCTGATTTAACATTATATCTTTGTTTGGGATGTACTATTTATACTTTTCATTAGCTAGGACCACACCACGAACAACCTATGGATTAGTTAGTTACCTGATACAACCTGAATGAAGGAGAAATTGGGACAAGGTTGGCTGAATGAATGATGGCCCAATTCATGAAGATTTCGGGAAGTCAGTCATCGTTTGCGACGTGGTCCTGCTCCAAAATGTCATCTAACCAGTAAACTCTATATTTACCTTTTAATGAACTCTCTCTCTCTCACTATATATATATATATATATATATATATATATATATCTACGTGTATATACTATATAAGATATCTTTATTCTATTTGGTTGTCCCTTTCTAGTTCTTTGAAACTAGAAATGTTTCTTATCAGTTAAACTTGTATTTTTGCTTGTCACATTTCTGTGCCTCAATGAGGGTTAAATTGTAACGCTTAAATATAGTGCTTCTTTCAAAAACATTTTTAATTGTGACATTTATTTCTCTGACCAATATGATCTAAAAAGTTTGTTAAATTGACAGTAACTTACTGGCAATTTTCCTGTTATTGCTTTTGTATGTAATTTGCACAGTAACGCTGCTGTAAACTAAGTTTTAAAGTGCCCCTATAATGGGCTATGAAAGGTTCATATTTAGGTTTTGGGAGTAATCAACAACAGGTTAACATGCATGTAATGGAAAAAAACCTTACCTTGCTCCCAAACGGGCTCAAGGGCTCCCAAAAGATTCGTTTAATGATACATTTTTTTCAAACCACTCCAGGTGAAAGGTCAGTTTCACTTAAAGCAGTGTTTATGAGCTTTAAATGCTCCAAAAGTGGCACCTAGTGGCAAAGAATGAATTTCCATTTTCATTCAGACTAATGTTAAAAGACAAACAAGTGGGCAGGCCAGCCCAATGGCCACATAGTGGCTGCAGCAAAAAAGGATGGGGGTCTGAGGATTTGTGGTGATTATTGATGTACCGTCAACACAGCTGTTAAGCCTGATGTGTACCCCATTCCCACAGCATCTGAGTTGTTCTCAAAACTGGCAGAAGGAGTAGTTTTCACAAAACTTGATTTGAAACAAGCTTATCAGCAGCTCCCATTGAATGATGAAGACACAGACATAGGGCTAAATGCGTAGCATACAGAAAAACATGAAGTATTCACCATTACACCCCCCTCCCCCCCATAACCCCCCCAGCAGATTTCAGACACAACTTTCTTATCACTTTAACAGTTCATTAATGTGGTATCTACAGCATTATTTACATTTAATAAATATTTTTACGTTGCAGATCTAACAGTGATACGTTTAGCTAATAATTAGTATACAAAAGATGGAAGGGCTACTACCTGACATGGTGCCTCGCTGTTAATTAGTAGTTACTTAACTGTAGTCCCTTAGGAGGCCTGGCTGAATTGAATAGTTACTGATTAACTAATTATGATTAACTTAACGCAATTTAAAAATGCTATTACATACTGGGTAACACATATTCCTTAGTAGCTAATAGTAGTGACTTGAGGGTTAACAAAGAACAACCTATTAGGTCCACAGTAACTCCTTATTAGTTATGCAGTAAGTAAGATACAGTATTCACCGTTTCAACCTGATGAACAAAAGTCCTCCAGAGCTACATCTCTACAGGAGAAGATCCACTGTGTGGTGTACGTGACAGACGCCACCAAAATCTCCCTCATGTCAAAAAACATAATGGAAAAACTTGCTTCCAAATGCAGAAAAGTGAACTCAATGGGTGAGTGAAGTAACATAATTTATAGATGTACAGTATGTTGCATAGCATTTCTCTCAAATATTCCATGACTAACTAATAGTTATTTGCATAATTTCAGACATTCCTCAGATGGTTTTGATAACAGAAATAAATAAGGCATGCCCTTAGGTAGAGAAAGATCTCCAAACCCTTTATGTCACTTCCTACATCAAGTCAAAGGTGAGTCACTTGTTCTTCAAAGTCACTTTCCAGAACCTTCTCTCTCTCTGTTCCTGAGCTGCCGACCTCCATCCAAACAGCTGAGAGCATCACAACTTTTGGCTATTGTTGGCTCTGGGAGGAATCAAATTCATAAATGTAAACAAGATGTTGTTTTGTGTCTGCAGGTTCAGGAGGTGAGCTCTCGGTTGGGTGTGCCGGTGTCTTGTGTGTTACCGGTGAAGAACTACAGTCAGGAGCTGGAGCTGGAGCTCAACTGTGACGTCCTGCTGCTCTCCGCTCTTCAGCAGATGCTCAACTTCGCAGAAGACTATATGAATTCCATAGAGGATGAATGTGAATAAAGTGCTGTGTTTTATATGTTGATCAGCACCAAAAAACATCTTAATTTAGAAGATTGTTATTCTTTGCCTGTTCTAGTTTTTTTTTAAGTCATCAAAGTTCAATAATAGGCCTATTTTGTGGTGCTTTGGCTATAGCTTACTTTAAACGAAATGGCACTGTAGACCCACTGCTTAAAAGAAGGTGCGTTTCGTGTTTTTTTTTTTTGACCGGTAAACTTTTTTTTTTTTTGGCACATGTGCAAAAAGCAAAAGCTAGAAAAGTCAGCATCACTTCTAATTTAACAGAAGAGAAAAGAAAGCGTTTCTGTGCTTTGCTTTGTGACGACTATTTTGATGGTATTTATCCGGTAGAAGCAACTGTAATTTTCCCCCCTCAGTTCTTGCAGCTGAGGCCAGATTTAAAAACTCTTCGAAAAGTCCCAAACGGGTCATTCACCATCGTTTGCGTTTATGCAGATTTAATCAATACAACTTTTGTTTTAAATATTAGCACATTCTTTTTTATTTTTTTTTAACTTTCACTGAATTTGTGTAAAACGACAAGCTTCAAACAGCTGACTTACAACATAAGGATATTTTCGCCTGAAGCGAAGAGTTACGGTTTCGAGGCTGTTTCGTTTGATTGGGGAGAGAGAGCAGCTATACGCGTTTAGCTGTGGATTAAGATAGGCTGCTAAGCGTTTTGTTATTTCTTCAGCGAAAACAGGGACTGCGAAAGACAAAGGTAAGATACGCAGTCGAAATTTATTTAAAAAAAAAATGTATATATGTATATATAACACACAAATAAACAATACCAATAGTCTACTAAATCGTTTCGTTATTTCTTCAGCGAGAACATGGAATGAGAAAGAAAGAAGAAGAAAAAAATACATATAGGCTACTGTATATAAGTAATAATATATAAAGCACAAATAAACGATATTTATTTACCACATAAATATAGTTTATATTGCCTGTATCTTTTATTTGACCATATTTTGCTTTCAGTTTCAATTCCGGCTGATCAGTTTCGGTTGGTTCAGAAAACAAATCATACCACTGCTTATGAGTGTCTGTTGTTACACAGAATTGAAATCATATGTAGCCTATCCTTTCTTTCTTGTCTAGATGTATTCAGCTGTTGGGCCAACCAGCACTCACAGTGCTCCACTCACTTCTAAATTAACAGAAAAACAAAGAGAACAGCTCTGTGACCTGGTGGGGAACCTGGAACTGACTCTTCTCTACAAAGCTTCAGTTCATGGATATCAAGCTTCTTTCTTCCACCAGAGATGTGATCGTCAGGGTCCCACCTTACTTGTAGCCTACAACCGTTCAGGCTACATCTTTGGAGGATACACAAGTGTAGATTATGCTCAAAGCGGGAAGCAAATTACAGATGATCTGGCTTTTCTGTTCAGCATTTATGGTGGAGACCCTTACTGTGTCAGAGTTAAAAAAAGTCATTGTGCACGCTATGATGATGCTGGAGTTCCCAACTTTGGCAAACAGCTGTACTTTTGCTACAACAACCATCCACTTGTGCATGGAAGTTATATGTTTGAACCACCATTCACTTTTAGTCCTAACACACTATATGGAAATGACACTTGGCTGAGTGAGTGCGAAGTGTACAAAGTGGAACAGAGTAAGACAACTATCAGATAAATATAGTTTTGTAAAGTAAATACCATATTGTAACTCCAGTCTCTTTCAATAATTACTAATGTAATGTCATTTGTTTACTCAAACAGGAAGTACTCTGTCAGAGCCTCAGATCATTGCAGAGAAGCCGTGGAGAAATGTCCTGTGGATAACTGAGTATGTTTTAATGTTTCTGAATTCATTTAGTAATAAATTACAGTTTAAGTTTGATTAAGTTTGAAATACTTTTTGTAGACAAAAAAATAAGCTCATGGAAACAATCAGGAACTATAAACCCCTGATGAGGTCTGTCAGACGTGTCCGAATCCTGATGATCGGTCCTGTAGGGGCTGGAAAATCCAGTTTCTTCAACTCCATCAACTCCATCTTTACTGGTCATGTGACCAACAAAGCCATGTCAGGATCTGCAGGAACTAGTGTCACCACACAGGTACAGATTCAGTAAGACTCCTACAAGAGTTCAAGGAAGGTTTCTCAATGACTTTAGATCTTGATGTAATTTTCCTCTTGGTTGGTAGTTTCGCACGTATCCAGTGAATGATGGTCGTGAGGGAAAGCCGTTGCCATTTGTGTTGTGTGACACCATGGGACTCGAGGAGCAATCAGGTGCAGGACTGGATATTGAGGACATCAGCAGCATTCTTCAAGGTCACGTACCAGACCGCTATAAAGTAAGAGCATAGATTCATGTTTTTGGGCTTACAAATGTATATCAATCAGTAAAATGTATCTTTATTTTAAATTTTTCTCAATTCAGTTCAACCCCATGGCACCGTTTCAACATGATGAACAAAAGTCCTCCAGAGCTGCATCTCTACAGGAGAAGATCCACTGTGTGGTGTACGTGATAGATGCCACCAAAATCTCCCTCATGTCTGACAAACTAGAGGAGAAGCTTGCTTCCATACGCAGAAAAGTGAACTCACTGGGTAAGAGAACTAGATTACACCAATCTAGTGATTAATACAAAGTAGGCTGTATATAGAGCTGCATGTGAATCACCTTTAGTTTCTCCAGTAGAACACAAACAAAGAAATTTAACTCAAACCGTTGCGGTCTGTCCGTCATATAATAGAAGTCAATGGCAACTAGGGCTGTCGCAGACTAAGGATTTTCAGTCGAATCAGAATTTTTTAATCTTGCCAATAGTCGACTGATAGTCGAATCATATGTTTGGGGGCGTAAAGAGTAAATAATGAAGTAAAGAGTAAATAATGTTTTATAGGATGTGCTTTGTTATTTTCTACAACATGATGTTAATATTATGCCCCAAATGTTATACGACCAGCTGAAATATTTTGAAATCACTTGTACCCTACCTGATCGAAATAATCCAGTCTTTCACTCTGAATCAATTTAAGTCTTGTTAAAAATTGTATTTTATGGAAAATGAAATTAAATTTAAATCTATAGGGGTGGCTGGATTTATTGACACAGGTTAAAAAGATTCTTATTTACAGCATTTTAATATTATATTAATTATATTTATCTTATTAATATATTTTAATAAGCTGTATATTAACATATTGGGAGAAAACAGGTAGTTCGATGTGAAATCAGACACTGAGCACCCCCATATAGCCAAATGGAATGATCATAACGCGCCGCAAATATTCGACTGAGAGATTATGAGTCCAATCAGGCTCCATCGAATCGTCGACTATTCCAGGACACCCCTAATTGCAACCAAACATTCCAAAGTTTGAGAGCCAAAAAAACTTACACAGACGCAAACCCAACGACTCGTGACGATACATTGAGGTATTCGGTCTTTGAGTGATTATTTTTTTACCTTATATACACCACAAACTTGGACTCTCCTGATCTTAATACCAGCATCCAGCGCATGACGAGTCAACCTGCTCTGGCACATAGATATAGACACATAGATATAGCCGCCGATCCTTGTGTATTGCGGCCGTAGAAACAGTCACTAATGAGGCCAGAGTACATAGTGGTGTCACTCGCCGGATGTTGTGAATAAGTTCAAGAGAGTTGGGGACTGTGGTGCATAAGAGGTAAAAAATGATACAAATACTGTTTGTTTTTTGCACAGGCTGATTGTTTTGTGTCTTAACACCTCAATTTATCGTCAAAAGCCGTAGGGTTTAATTTGGTTTTGTCTGTGTATATATATATATTTTTTTTACTCTCAAAGCTTTGGAACGTTTAGTACCCATTGACTTCCCTTACACGACTGACAGACGCCCCGGGGGTAAGCAGATAACCATCATATGTTCATTTTTGGGTGAACTATCCCTTTAACAATACGTCAACAATTTCAGGCATCGCTCAGATCGTCTTGATGACCAAAGTAGATGAAGCTTGTCCTTTAGTGGTGGCCAATCTTCAAAGCCTCTATGTCAGCTCCTACATCAAGTCAAAGGTGAGATGAGGTCACATGATCAGATGGTCTGTAGTTCCAGGACTCAGAGTGAGTGAGGTGTTGTTTTGTGTCTGCAGGTTCAGGAGGTGAGCTCTCGCTTGGGTGTGCCGGTGTCTTGTGTGTTACCGGTGAAGAACTACAGTCAGGAGCTGGAGCTGGAGCTCAACTGTGACGTCCTGCTGCTCTCCGCTCTGCAGCAGATGCTTCGCTTCACAGACGACTATTTTGATGATATTCGTCCTGTGCAGGGCAACACTAAATAATTTTTTTTCTTGTTGCATCTGAGGACAGATTAAGAACAAAAAGACCAAATCAAAAGCTCTTTGAATCATTTAGCCTGTAACTTAATCACACACTGGCCATTCTCTGTCCATAATACGTAGACTACGTTCCTAGTTTAGTCTACTAAACTATTAATAATTTTTATTCTTATTTTTGAAAAATGAAGTAGCCCTTTTTTTTTTTTACTTTCACTCAATTTGTTACATTTCTCTGTACCTTTTGTACACTTCTTCTTCTTATACTGATGTGTTTTAAAGGATTGTGAATTCAGGCTACTGTCTTTTTATGTTCTATTTTGTAAAATGTTTTTGGTAATAATAATGCCTAATAAATATTTTGAGAAAAAATGTTGCACGGATTACATTTAAATATAATTGACACAGTTAAAAATATATATAACACCAAATAAACAAAAGGGTCGATATATCTGCCAAGATCTGGACGGGACTATTTTTACAGGGGGTCGTTAGAGAAAGGTTTTGTTTCAAAGATGTACTTGGTGATTTTGATGTCTTGTGTTTTTCTCTCAAAACCTCTGATAATTCTAAAGCTAATGACATACTGTTTTTCAGCAAACTCAGTGGTCCTCTGAGAAAATTATGTGTCCGAATGCGATCTCTGTGATTGCCGTGATATTATTTTTCACGATGCGTTTCTTGTGTGTTTTAGCCAACGTGATATGCCGTAGATGCTCTTACCACACGCATGTTTAATATATTCTGATATATAAAAGAAATAAATACAAATAAAGAGTCTGTTAAGACTGTCTATTGTAATATCAGTATCAGGTAACATTACTCACGTTCATTTCTGCACTCGGTTACATATCTTTTAATTATCAAAATTAAACGTGTTTACTACAATTAAAAATCATAATAGTTGAACTAAAGTAACCACACATTAACAGGTTGTAGTACATTTATACTTACAAAAGGTTAAATCTTAGAAATACCACCCTTACTGAAGAAACCAATTATTATATTTTTGGCCGGTTCTAAAGTTTGTAGTACATTCCTTTTGGCTGAATTTCTACAGGTGAAAGTTTGGTAATATATTTCTTACTGTACATACAGTAAATGATCATTCTTAGAAAACAATTACTGTACTTCACCAATAAGGGTTTTTTATGTTCCAAAGGCTGTAGTACACTCATAGTGGCCAGACTGACTTACTACAGGAGAAAATTTGCCAATACCACCCTTACTGTACATACAGTAAATAATTGTTCTAATAAAATAATTACTGTACTTACCAAAATTATTTTTTTTCAGATTCCGAAGGTTGTAGTTCATTCCTTATGGCTAGACTGAATTAATACAGGTGAAAGTTTGCCAATATTTCCAATACAGAATTTTGGTCAAGTACAGTAATTGTTTTATTAGAAGAATTATTTACTGATTAGGTTAAGGGTGAGTATTTACTGATTAGGGATACTGATTATTTACTAAATAATTGTTTACTGTATGTACAGTATAAACTTTCAACTGTAGTAAGTCAGTCTGACCACAAGCAATGTACTACAACCTTTGTAACATGAACAAATCATTTTGGTGAATTACTGTAATTTGTGTACTGTACGTACAGTAAAGGTGAAATTGGAAAACATTCACCAGTAATAAGTCAGTCTGACCACTATAAGTGTACTAGTCAACAAAAAATAAATAGAAAAATTTTTCTGGGGAGTACGTAATGTACATACAGTAAGGGATATACTGGCCTGATTTTACCTGTAGTAAGTCAGTCTTCTACAGCCTTTGGAACTTTTCGAATCCTTTTGATGAATTACAGTTTTTATTCTAGGATTAATTATATACTGTATGTACAGTAAGGAAGATATTGACAAAATAAAAAAATAGTATTAGTAGAATATTTTATTCTGAAGTATTTGTGTACTGTATATACAGTAAAAGATGTATAGTGTACTGTACATATATCTGAAATAAGGTATTTGAAAAATGATGCCTATAGTCACCTATAATACAAGCTACAGGTTGACAGTGTCTTATTTTATGAAGTAAAAGTCACTTTAATTAAAATACATTGGCTGTTTTAAACCCAGTCTGTGTAATTTTCAGACGGCCCCTTACTATTCCAACAATACAGTACATTTTCATCTCCCAGTTACTACTACTATATATAGATCAACGATAAGTCTCAAACTGCTACAACATAAAAATACGTCCGCCTAGAGCGTAAAGTTTCGATTACGAGGCTGTGTCGTGTGCTTGGAGGAAAGAGCCCCATAAGGCAGGAGACTTCAGAGCTTGACGCATCCTGCTCTGGATGTAGGATATAGCTGAGCAGAGTCCCATCGTTTCTTCAGATTGAAAGAGCTATGCGAAAGGTAAGATACACAGTCGTTATGATTATAAAATGTTAATGCACAAACACAATTATTCATGCAGTAAATAAGTATATTCGAGCGTATGTTTGCCTAAGTTTCAGTTTCAATTCCGCTGATCAGTTTCGGTTATATCTTGTATAGCCCTACTAGGGCTTTCAGAAAACAAGTCAACATACAATGTGTTTTAGAGAGGTGACAGTTCATTAATAATTGATCAGCTTCAATACTAAAAACGTTCCTGAATCACAGGAATGAAGGAACTTGACAGAACAGGTTTATCTTGGGTCTAACATTTAAGAAGTGAAGCATTTTCACAACGAGTGCGATGCGAAAGGGGGGCAGATTTCTGTCAAACCTTGCTTGTAATAATAATCACTAACTACTGTCTAAAGAACGAGCCCATATTCGACAGATAAAGGGAATAATATCACGTTAAGCGTTTTATCACCCATAGAAGTGCCTTATGAGGAAACAGTTTAGGGTGGTTTTACATACCTTAACAACGACCGTGAGTTTTTACAAGCAAGTACAAAAAAACGTAACTGGGCCTTATAGACAATTAAACAAGCAATAAATAAAAACAGAGGAAAAGTGTCACTTAACTAATGGTCACTTAAAGAAGTTACGTTTCAGAAAAAGTTCTTTAATTCTTAAATGTACTTTATATTTCTCATACATTAAAGAATATTTCTCAATAAAGTCTCAGACTTTTGGACTCTACTGTAGCTAAAAAAAAAATATTATTACTAACAAAAAAACATGATGTATTG
>JAUMHP010000035.1:1069788-1097432 GCA_032361065.1 Enteromius trimaculatus | reverse complement strand
TGAACATAAACACACATAATATCACTAATACAAAAACGCAACTGTTTTGCTTAAATGACACAAAAATAAGTAAACTCTAATGAAATACCCATGATGCACCGGGTGCAGAAGTCCTTACTGGCTTGTAACGAGCACGCTCTGCCCTCTGGAGCCAGCATTGGTTTAATAGCAGTCATGTGACTGATGTAAACCAGATCCGTTTATTTAGAAAAAAATGAGATTAATAGTTACATTTTATTGTTGTGGGGCAAAGACAGGGCTCCATCCACACATACACATTAAAAAAAGGCACGTGCCTGGAGAAAAGACATGCTTCTACATTTTATAAGCAATTGGATTTACAGTTTTTGCATTGCGGATGTTGTTGCAATCTTTCATTTCTGTAAAGGTATGAGACAAACGAGACAAAAGTCTTTTGAAGATTTATTTTCTTGCAAGAAAAGGTCAACACAGTCACAACAGTCATTTAAGTTCTCTGCAGAGTGCGACAAAACGAAAACATGTCGACTCAGCATTTATACCCCATTTAAATACCTCTATTTTATCCAACCTTAATGCATATCCAACCAATGTGTGTATGTAGAGCAACCATGTCCTCTAGATGCATTTGAAGTATTTCATGCTAATTATTTACAAAGATGCCAGGACATCTAATAAACTAATCTCGGAGAAATGCTGACTGACATCATTTATTTAAAATATTATTTATTTATCTAAAATGAACATGGTCATTCATATTTACTTACACATTTTATAAAATACCTAATCTCAGTAAAATGTAATAACTTTACATTAACAGTAATAGTTAGCATAGCTTTAAGAAAAGAGCCAGACTAGAATAACGTAAGTTCTTTAGTTAAGTTTTGATAACTTGTAATAACTTGCTTCGACTTTGTTTAAAGAATCAGACTTTAGAGACTTCAGGCGGGACTGAATGAAAACGAGGGAAGCTAGTTTGCTAGAGCTAGAGTGCCATGGCAATGGCTTCGAGGGGATGCGCCTCTCCTCGTCATGAGAGAAAACAAAGCACACGCTGCTGTCTGATGTATATCTTCTGCGGGAAATGTCTGTTTTCACGTGTGTTGACTCACATAATACTGGGAAGGCCACGGCGTCCCTCTTTTGTTATCTTCTTGTATAATGCATTCGTTCGTTTTGTTCGCATCAACCGCTCTGGCAGCTGACAGTCAGCTGTTTGAACAGCTATTGTGGATTAGAGAGCTGATTGTCATTAGCTTAGCATTCAACGCTTATGTTGCCCTTGATAAAAAGGCAAACTAATTCTCAGGGGATAATCAAGGTCAATCTTGGTTGATTTATTGATTTGTGTACCTTTTCTTTCGTTTCTTTCATTCATTCATTAAGTTGTTTATTTTAATTTATCTATTTCCTAATTTGTAATTTTTACTTGTTTTATTTTAATTTGTTTAATTTTTATTATATATGTATGTATTTTGTATTTTTATTATTATGTTATTTATTATTTTATTGTATTTAAGTTCATTTACTTTATTTAATTTCATTATCTATTTATGCTTATTCATATTTTATTGTTCTTTTTACGTCTTACTGCATTTTATTGTATTTGATCTTTTATCTATTTTGTGTCGTTTGATTATTTATGTGTTTTTTTCCTCTATTTTTTTTCATTGTTTATTTAATTTTATTTGAATAGTTTATTTACTCACCTTTTTTTATTTATTTATACCTTTTTATTGCGTTGTTTCTTTTTTAGTTTAGTATATTTTTGTCTATTTATATATGATATTTATTCATTTAGCTTATTCACTTATTTTCTTTTTCGCTTTTTTTTGTTTTTCTTTTTTTTTGTTTTTGTTTTAGGCATACATCAGAATGTCATATCAAGCACACTTTCACATTTTAAAGAGATTGCCTCAAAACGACAGATCAGTTACAATCACATCTAGATTATAGGGTGCTGACACGATTACCTTGGTTGTCCTTTGGTGGATTGACTTGTTTTGTTGCAGCCGAACTGAGATCAGTTCTGAAATTTGAGAGGATGGAGAAATCTGTAGGTCAGCGCTCAGCAAATAATGGTGTTTTGATATTACCCAGCTTCTAATGACCAGCTCCAATATCTTCTTACGTAACACTGTCCAAATCATGCGTGTGTGCATGTGTGTTGCGTCCTGTGTTTAAAACACAAAGTCTTCTATTGTTCAGATATCTGCAAAGCCTCTGTAATAAACAGGTCGGCAGAAAGGCTTAGACTGAGCTGAATCACGCTGCGGCTGGACAACAAAGAGCAGGCGGGTGGCTTTCAGACTCTGGCCTCCACGCTTGTTTCACTTTCCTCCGGCCCCATTGCTCCGGGTGTGTTTGTGCTGATCACCATCAAGTACAATGACATGATTTTACATGCTTTTCACCACGCGGATTGTAGTGAGGCTTGGTCAAGAGTTACTACCAATGCAATGCCTTCATTCAACTTGCTTTTAAGAATTCAAATCCAGGAATGTTTTGTATAAGGATTACTCTTCAAACTTTTGTAGCCATCAATATTTAGTGTTTGTCTGTGTTTTTATTTAATTATTGTCAAATCAAATAATGTGGTTATAATTTAAAAAATCTATTAAAATTAATTGAATTAAGGAATTAAATGTGTGGATGGATAGATATATAGATAGAGAGATATGGATCTGTGAGTGTGTATGTGTGTTAAAAATAAAAAATTGTGCCTATAGCCTATATAAGTAAGAATTGTGAAAAAATATAGTATTTAATAATAAAAATCTTATATTATAACCCTTATAATATATATTACTTTATATTACCTTTAACTGTGTATATATATATATATATATATATATATATATATTATAACCTATATAATTATGCATTAATATGCAATTTCAAAGAAAGTAACTTTGCGTTGATGATTGAAAAAGTTTGAATGCCGAAAAGTATTTTTCCATAATAATTATTAAAGCATACTCGTATAGACACTTGTCAGTAAGTTTCTCTCACCTTTTGCAAAAAAGTCATAATTTGACGTTAAATTCTTCGTCCACACATCTGGCCGTGCAGTGAATACATGTCTTTGGGTGTTTAGCTTTGTCTTCTTCAGTGAACCTCATCAGAAACAGACGAGGAACGTCATTATTCGGGACACATTCCTCGCTGCTCCAGCTGGGCATGTGGAACTAATTACTGTCGAGGAATTTACACAGCAAGTGAAAGTGAGAACATGTGCTGTGTGTCACGGAGCTCATACGAACCGCTGGAGCAGTCCTCCTGTCTCCGGTTTAACCTACCCCATCTCACGAATCTGCGTAGGCCAAGCAAAAACGAAAACTTGTGATACGCAAACATGGTATTGGGTTTGTTTATGCTACGCGATGAATAGTATTATTTTGAGGGCAATG
Organism: Enteromius trimaculatus; assembly: GCA_032361065.1. NCBI lineage: Eukaryota > Metazoa > Chordata > Actinopteri > Cypriniformes > Cyprinidae > Enteromius > Enteromius trimaculatus. The sequence continues at coordinate 1,094,043 of JAUMHP010000035.1, read as the reverse complement.
CGTATCATATGTACGCGACCACAAGTTTTATTTATATTTGGCGTACTAAAAATATACAATGACCGGCCTGGTTTTAACGGACAAAAGTCAAGATTCATTTGGTGCCAGTGAAGCCAACTATTATCACGCATGTTTTAGAGATATTGACTGGTGTTTATTAATTACAACTCTCTCACGTGTCACATGTGCTCAGTGTGAACCTGCTTTCATCTGTGAAGAGCACAGGATTTGCCAATCTTGGTGTTCTCTGGCAAATGCCAAACGTCCAGCACGGTGTTGGGCTGTAAGCCCCCACCTGTGGACGTCGGGCCATCATACCACCCTCATGGAGTCTGTTTCTGACCGTTTGAGCAGACACATGCACATCTGTGGCCTGCTGGAGGTCATTTTGCAGGGCTCTGGCAGTGCTCCTTCTGTTCCTACCAGCTACCAAGCACCAAACACTGACTGTAAGCCAAAAACAGTTTCTTTAGATCTGATTGGTTAATCACAATGCTATCTTGGATAAATCAGGTTATGGGCAGAGGTGTGCAGGGTTTTGGGGGGAGATTTGAGAATCAACGATTTAACTCTAATAATTTGACCTGTTGCTGGTCTGTCGTTTGGGAAGCCGTTTAATTTCCCTATCTAAGAATTTCAGTCAAATGCGTCTGGAATAACTGAAAGAGCAGCTATTTGTGGCATGTTCCAGGCGGCCAGCGTGACCTCGAAAATCCAATATTGCTGTCCTGCTCACTTTCCTTCTTTCTAAGAACAATATTTTTCTTTATCAGTCACTTTTCCCACATTTGTCAGCTAGATCATGTCAGCCTGTGTAAGCCCCTGAACAGCCTTGTTAAAATAGCAGCATCACGTGTGTGTGTTGGCTAGCTGTAGCCAGTCAGTTCATTTGTTGTTTCCTGAGATCATATTCCCCAGGAATGCTTTATGAGGTCAATTTAATGTAGTGACTACAAGTAACAGCCTTTTTTATTACCCATGCCTGAAGGGGCACCAGATCTTTACACTTTTTAAAAGACTCAGCCAGTGGCTGGATTTAAAAAATGATCTGGGTTTAATATTCAAGACAATCTCTACAGACAGTGTATCATAACATATTCTTGGCTTATTTAAATTAATAATAATAATAATAATAATATTATATAAAATATTTGGATTTGGACTGGAAAGATTTTATATTTAAAAAATAAGATAATAGGTCATTTTTATTACTATATTAAAAAATAACATTAATTATATGATTATATATAAGTATTATTTTTTTTAAAACAAATGTATTTTTAAAAAATGTATTAAAATACATTTATTCATTATAATATTATTCAAATGTTTAGTTGCTGTAGTATTATTATTATTATTGTTATAAATGTATAAATATTTATAAATAGCCTAAATGTATTATTATATATAATAAAATTAAACCTTTATTTTATAACATTTAAATTATTAAATTAATGTATTTATAATTAAGATATTTAAATACTAAATGTATTCATCATATTATTAATTACGTGTTTACTTGTTGTTCTTATCACTTTTTAATTTTTTTTACATTTATTTAATTTATAAATAATATAAATAAAATTGTATTAAAATTTAAATAAATGAATTGATGTAGACATTTATATAGTCATAATACTAATAATAAGATATTAATAAAAGTAAAACGAATAAATGTATTAATTTATTTGTAAATCATTCTTTAATTGTTGCTGTTATTATTTTTATTATTAATACAAATTAATATGTTTATAAATAAACATTTATTCTATGGACTAAGTTTGAAGAACATTTATTTCCTATAATGTTATGTAATTCTATAAATTCCACTTCTTGTAAAAAAAAAAAAAAACAATAAGATTAAAAATAAAAGGCTTTAATACACTTCTTTACAGAACAAAATTGATAATAAGAGCTTCACATTTTTACTTTGAACCCTCCTGAATTCCATGTGATGGAAACAGGATTTGTGATATTTTCTGCGTGGGTCAAACATGCTTTGGCTCCACCAGTCATCAGTTTGGCTCTAATTGGGCCGTTTTGTGATCATGAAATGTGAACTGCAGCTGTAGGGGAAACTCTTGCATACTAAGTGCTGAAGAGTTCACAGATTTTGTGTTGACTGACTTATGTGCGAATCGTGCACGATTCTCCGGACGCTTTCCACTGAACGTTTCTTTAATTGTCCGTCATAATAACTGAAAACTCATCCGCGTTTAGTTGGCATGGGAACGAATGGGGCGCGGCGTTGACAGGAAACACATGGCGCGTTAGGTGAAAGGCTGGGAAAAGGAAAGAAACAAATGTCACAATCTCTCTGTGAAATGTAGTGTAACCCCAGCACACACATCACGTGTCGCGTCGGTGCTCAGAAATGTTTTGAAGCACTTTCTTAGAAGACACACCGAATTCTTTTACCCCCTATGGGACTATTGGCTTTCCTGAAGCGGTGAAACCGTACCATAGGTGAAGTCAGAGAAACGCCATTAAAAATAATGCTCCATCTTCAACTTTGTCCCCCCCCATACCCCCCCGCAAAATATACAGCTGCAGAGTTTCTCACAGCAGCGCCGGCCGTGTGACCTTTGACCCCTTGTAACCTTGACCTCTCGATCTGATCTTTGAAGAGGCCGCTATAAAGAGAACAAATGCTCTTGAGGACGTGTCTTTAAGATTCTGTGACTAAATAAATAACACAGAGAGCTGGGTAGTGACTCGTTGCGTATATTCTGGATTACGTAAACTCCAGTTTTGTGGACATTCAATCAGAGATCGGTGATCAGGTGGCTACACAGCATCTGACCACTGGATTTACAAGTGTTTTAACACTGTTTCGACTTCTCATGACCACATTAATTTTTTATTCAATGTAAATTTATTTAAACGTTTTTCCGTTTTCTCGTATTCGTCATCTTTCATCTTGATTTTAATAATTGTTAGCTTACAAACGCATACCACCTAATAAAATATAAAAGCTACCCAGAAGACCCTAGTAATAACCTAGCAGTGCCTGAATACCCAAAACACCCTAGCAACTTTAAATCGATACCCTAGCAACCACCAAAAAGACTCCAGCAACTGTTTACACTAGCAATCCCCAAACGGCAATTTTGTAACGGTCAACTTGACTTCATTCACTGTTATAATCAATGAGTATTTAAAGACATCAGCAATGCCTCAGCAATCACCTAAAAGTAACTACTCAAGCCTCGGTGAAAAAAGAGATGGGCGGAGGGTTTGATGGCCTGTGGCTTAGTACTTTTTTAGGTCACATTTCTCCAAAACATGTATCGCAAAATGCAGATCAGCCCTAACTAAAAGCATCCACTAATCCAGCTATGAAGATGTTCCTCAGAGGTGTAAACCCCTGACAGATCAAAGCTCTTTCCTCACAATAGTCCTTTGCTCTGCATGGGAGGCGCAGGCTGCTGGACCTGTATTAGGGGTTTAGGGGCCGCTGAGAGCAGCAGACCTGAACAGACCGGGCAGCACATGCGATTAAGGCTGAGCTGAAATTAGGGTAAATGGGGGGGTAGATGAGCGGTCATGCTTGGCCTGGCCTCGTGGTGTTTGGGGTGACTCTGTTCACAGCTGGGACATTCCCATAGGAAGAGACAAAAGAACATGGGAAATGGGGTTAATCTGAATTTAGCATGTTATTTATTTGACACAATACAAATCAGATCTACTTTTATAATGAACTATATACTATTTTCAACCTGTACAATTATTACTATTAACCAATAATAAATAAATACAAATATTAATAATAAACAGTGCAATTGTGCAACGTGCAAATATATATATATATATAGGCATGCATGCATACACACACAAACACACCTATTTATATTTCACCTGAATATTTACATATTTCTAAATGATTTGCATTTGTATGACTAATTATAAATATTGCTCATGTATAGATATACACCTCTATATTAAATAATGATGATTTTACTAATAAATAGCGTCATTGTTTTATGTGTGTGTATTTATAATGATTGTATTACGATTTACCCCTATTTTTAAAAATAATGAAGATTATTGAAATATAAATATCGCAGGTATTTTTATATAACCCTGAGACAATATCTAACTGTTTTTTATTGCATGTAGAGATTAATGTTTAAAAGCTATCACTTTGAGCTATTCATTCTTATGTTTGAACTGATGCCAGCCTGTTTCCAGTATATTGTTTTGGAATGTCTTGAGAGCTTTGGATGCTGTGGAATAATAAGAGGCTAATGAGACCGAAAGGGGAGGGCATTGAAACCGGTGGGCTGAACTTCAGAGAGGGGAGAATTGGCTCTCCGGTCTCTCTCCAGTCAGAGAAAAATTACCCTACAGTCCTCCACACGAGACTCCAGCGATGCGATCATTTCTGCACCTTTGATATCTGGCCATATTGCATCAATATTGCAGGATTAAACGGTCAAAACGTTTGGTCTGGAATTTGAAGGTAAGCTAAACTCTTCTTTTCCACCTTTAACTTTCTAAATGTCAAGCCACATTGATCTTAACCGTCAGTAAGTCTTATTAAGTTTCACAATTAATTAAAGTTCGTAATATCGCGAATGGCTTTTAAATATTAGCGTAACATACAAGTTCGAGCGCGCATAGCTAGGACTTTTTCGTTGCGATTGTGGCATGTCTTGTCATGTCGTACAAATTTGACAGTGTGGAAATTAGTATTCGCAAAAGGATATCGAGCATTCAAATAACAAATAGCCTATTTAAAATTTGACACGTATTAATTAGCGCGATTTATCGCTCGTATTTCCATGTGAAGTTCCTTTTTCTGGTGTACAAAAGTTCTGGTGTAAAAAAAAAAGTACACAAGTAGCATTTAATCTTTTGCCTTAGTACCATCATTTATTTTATTTTTCCAGTTGGCTGTTTAGAATGTTGTTTTACGACTTAGCAGTTTAATCGTCTTTATTTAATTATTTAATTATGGCATCTTTTGGCATGTCCTATGAATTTGACATTAATCGCATTCGTATTTGGAAAAACACTCCAGCAGAGTGAATTCGAATTCGTTACAATTTCGCGGTATTATTTAAAATGATTTTTCGAATGTTTTTTGTGTTCCGTTTGGTCTGAAACTTCTTAACCGAACGTTTTCGTGTATATGCTTCGCTTTGGATTAGTAAAAAACTCATTCGCTTTAATATTCAATTTTCTAATCGCTTTGCCACTTTCAAGTTTTCATGTTTATATGTTTGACGTAATGACAAAGTTAATAATATGCCATTATACCAATATACGGTGCTAGTCTAATTTACCGTTATTTATTTCTTTTAGTGTTTTCATGATGCAGTTGTTGGATTTGTGGACCACATTCATCCTCTCTAAGGATTTCTACCTGACTTGAGAAAACCTTGCATACATGACATCATACTAAGTGGAGAACTGGAGACCCAGCTTCCCAAGTCCACCAGCACCCCTCTGTGGCCTGTGGTGGGTTGCACATTGGATTTAAAACTACCAAGCCAGTGCGAACCATGGATGACCTAATCGCCAGACACTACAACTTCACTGGGAAATTTCGCAAGGTCGACAGGGACCCGGGACTCAGAGCGGACTCTGTTGTCTTCATCATCGTCTGCTGCTTCATCATCTTGGAAAATGTTCTGGTTCTCCTCACCATTTGGAGGACCAAGAAGTTCCACAAGCCCATGTACTACTTCATCGGGAACTTGGCCTTGTCAGACTTGCTGGCCGGGGTGGTGTACACGGCAAACATCTTGCTGTCGGGAGCCAACACGTATAAGTTGACCCCAACGCAGTGGTTCTTCAGGGAAGGGAGTATGTTTGTGGCTCTGGCAGCTTCGGTGTTCAGTCTCTTGGCCATTGCTATCGAGCGACACCTGACTATGCTGAAGATGAAGCTCCACAACAATGGCAAGACCTGCCGGGTCTTTATGCTCATCAGCACCGTGTGGTTCATCGCAGCCATCTTGGGCGGTTTACCAATTATGGGTTGGAACTGCATCGAGAGCATGGACAGGTGCTCCACCGTCTTGCCCCTCTACCACAAGACCTACATCCTCTTCTGCACCACAGTATTCAGCGTCATCCTAATGGCCATCGTCATCCTGTACGCCCGCATATACGCCCTGGTCCGCACGCGGAGCCGCAAATTGGTCTTCCGCAAGGTCGCCAACGGCCGCTGCAGCAACAAGAGCTCGGAGAAGTCCATGGCCCTCCTGAAGACCGTCATCATAGTGTTGAGCTGCTTCATCGCGTGTTGGGCGCCGCTCTTCATCCTGCTTCTGCTCGACGTGGCCTGCCAGATCCGCTCTTGCCCGATCCTCTACAAGGCCGAGTGGTTCCTGGCTCTGGCCGTGCTGAACTCCGCTATGAACCCTTTGATCTACACCCTGACCAGCAACGAGATGCGCCGGGCCTTCATCAAGATGCTCAACTGCGGCATCTGCGACCAAGCGACGGGCAAGTTCTCCAGGCCCATCATGGGTGCCGAGTTCAGCAGGAGCAAGTCGGACAACTCCTCCCACCCCAATAAGGACGAACCCGAATACTCGCCCAGGGAAACCATAGTGTCTTCTGGGAATATCACCTCTTCTTCTTAAAGGGACTTTTTGTGTACATTTATGAGTGTGTGTGTGTGCAAGTGAGTGTGTTTGTTTGGTGTCCTCGTTGTTTGTGATCCGTAACGGTAGCGGAAGGCTGGGAGAAACCAGGATTTGTTGGAAGTCTTGGCTTGCGCCTGCATTAAAGACTTCGTCTTCTGCAGTTCCTGACAGATCGCCTGAACTTTTCTGCAACTTAGGGAAGCACTTAACCAACCATTGTTCAGTTGTTCTTGTTTTTTTGTTTTTTTTATCCCTGTCAAATGGAAACTTGTAGACAAGCACTTTTCGGGGAATTGCTCCTTGAGAACCAACATAGGAATTACTGACTCTGTCTAAAATGGATTGATGTGAAACATACTAGCTTGTTGTGGTTGTTTGTACTACATTTTTGAGATTAAATTGAAGAAATGCAGTCGAGAGGTACTTGTATTTCTTTGAGTTAACAGTATTTGGTAATAGGATGTTATTTTGCCCCGATCCAGAATGTATTTTGTAAATGTATTTGTTTTTCTTCACCTTTCAACAAATAAACTGTTGTTGTAGAAAAGTGTGCATGTACATTAGCTGCCAATATTAATTTATATTGAAACAGTTCCAGTAAATTTGAAACTTGGAGGGATGGAACTAAGTGTTGTGTTCATTAATTGTAAATATATTTTATTCTTTTACTTTGGTAGTACGCCTTGTATCATAGCTCGTGCACATTGATCTATCCTGCAGGGGTAGTTTTGTCTTTTGTGGGTTGTATGGCGGCTGAACTCTAATTAAGTTTTTTTATTTTATTTTATTTTTTTTTTATGGGATGGAAAGATCTGCAAAATTTCAGATTAATGTCTACGTGAATTTTCATCTGGCATTTCACTATACAACTGAATCAATGTACAGGCTTGTATTTATCTATCTATTCCTCATATATACAATCAAATCATGAGCCAGTTTTATCCCTGTTCAGTGTTGCACATTGTAACATCTAGTCCATGCGTTTTTGTTCTGTTAGCTGTTAATAAATATTGTTGAAGAAAAAGCAATCAGAGTTGTGATTTGTTTTCATTTAAATGCTTTGCTTGGCGTTTGGACGTGGGTCTGAAAGCTGGAAACCATGGTAAAAATCCTTAAAAATCCTTCAAACCTGAAAATAAATTGTAAAAACTAAATGTTTAAAAATGTGCTAAAAACCCATCTGAAAAAAGACACAATAAGACTTGAATTATGAGTTACAAAAAAAAAAGAGAATTATTTTAGTAATTAATTATTAAACTCAAATTATTATGCAGATGGTATATTCAGCTATTAAAAATAATTTATCGTAACTAATGTGTACACATAGAAATAAGTGAAATAGAAGCATTTTGTGGTCTCAAAATTAGAACTCGATTTTAGCTGTATAAATAGAATTAATATGACTATATATGCAGTTAAAAGATAAATTCCCGAAGAGCATAAAGGACAAAAAAATGCAATGTGAATAAAATACTGGTTTCTTCACAGTAGCAAACATTCTCATATATGAGCAAAGAGCGCCACCTACTGGACCACTATTGAAATAGCATCTCCTTTAGCTTTAAAGATTTCCATAAATGACAATAAACCACTCGCGAATCTTAAAATTTGCATATATACACAAATTTACACTGAACATGCAGGTTTACATTTAAAAGTATCTAAAAGACACATTCAGTTTCACGATTTTACTTCGTGATACTGTTAAAGCAAGCACTTTGCTTTTTCATTTTTTTTTTACACTCATATAAATTTAAATCTAAAATCTAGATGCTGATTCATGAGTATGTTATTAATTAACTACCCATTTGCTTACAATTTCATTTTCCTACATGATCATTATTAAACTTTTTTTTATATATATAATCAAGTTTTTTCATAATAGACGTATTTAAAATTCTGATAGGCTATTCAAACTCCGAAATTCATAAAATCAAACGTATAAATGACAAAAATTTGTTAAATTGGTGGAAACAAAAAAGGTGTCTCAATAACTCAATGTTGAAAAGGTTTGTTTTTTTCCTTCAGTGAACCGAAGCATTGCTATGACAATCTAAAATGCAAAACAATAATTTGAATAAGGTTAAGGTTTCACTGTGTGCAAATCACGCATATTAAGGTTTGTTAGTTAAGACGCATTACTGTTTTTTTTTGAATGGGTTCATTGGGTTCAGTTTTATTGATGTCATGGAATGGGCCTGCATTGCCCTGCAGCAAGACTTTCTTTTACATTTGTGTAATGTATTCATGAAATACAACACGTCAGTGTTTAAAACGGCTTACAGTATTTCCGTAAGTAAATACCTCTTCGTTTATGTCTTTATATACTCCCTCACACATACAATAGAGGAAGAAACTGTCACCAAAAAATGCAACCAAACTCTTTACCCACTTTCACGGCGATGGTAAAGCAAAGCATCATGGGAGCGTGAGTCCCTTTCGCCGAATCGCTCCATTTTTGGATGCTATGGCTGTGGTGCAACAGAACTACATTTCCCAGAATGCCATTTTCTGTACATTGGCTCATGTTATACATGGGGGAATATGAGAGCGGCGGAGGAACCGAAAGCGACAGCAGAATCCCTGGCGATAAGTATAACGATAAATAGTGATCGTGAAATGGGGGGAATTCAATGCCAAACCACTCAGAACAGACTGTCGTAAAAGGGAAATCGTATGTTGGTGTTCTGTTTTTTTATATCTATAAATTTGGCGTGGACTGGGGTAAGGCACCTCCCTGCCTGCTCTGCGCCGGGGTGTGTGCGTGTTTTTCGGCTAGGCTTCCTCGCATCACCGCGCTGCAGTGTGTTGCTGGAACCGAACTGAGGTGCCACGCCGCCGGTTACAGCTGCGCCGTCGGCCGATACTATGTCAAAAACAGAGAGAGACAAAGTAACACTGCGAATCAATCCTACTGACCTATGCAATGAAAAAAATGTCAAGTTTGCTCTCTAACAGCTGTGGTTTGTGGCCATAAAGAAGTGCAAGTGTGCCGAAAAATATAGTGGAGCGATTTTTGTGCCTGTTATTAAAAAGGTGAGGTAAACGATTTGCATCTCTCTACCTAACTTTCTTGAAGAAAATTGGGTCATACTTTACATTACATTGTCATTGTTGCATTGCTACTATGTAATGGCGTAACTTACTGTTATTTTAATGTTAATAATACAAATATTAAAAGTGCTTTTTATTGCATAAGCTTGTAATTAAACAGGTTGTTGTAATTGCTTTTGTTAACCCTGTAATTAACCTCTTAACTGTCGCCCCCATTTTTGGGAAAATTTCTCTGTTACTGTTATTACTGTTTTTACATTCCATTTAATTGTAATATAGTGAAATAAATGCAGGTGTCCCGTATTCGGGACGGTGACAGGAAAGGGGTTAAGCTGTTTAACATTAAGGCTCTTTAGCTTTTGAACATGTCACTTTGGATTGTGAAGCGTTACAAAAAACGTAATTTTCTGTAGTTGAAGTATGTGATGTGTATGTTTAAAGTGCCCAATCACATTGTGCAAAGTGTACATCGGCATTTTAGCGCAGTGCATATCGGCACTGGTGTACATCCAACTTCACAGGAAGTTGAAGAGGGGTTAAAACCCACAAGACATTTTGTACCAACTTGAATATGTGCACTTCCCTTCTATACAGCACGTCAAATGAACATAGTGATCAAATATGCAGTAATAAGGCATAAACAAAATTGATGGATTGCATCTGCTGACATTGTGAGGTGCGCAGCCAGGAAACTTTTCAATCCCATAAGACCTATTAAGCTGAGGAGCTGTCAGATTCAGAAAAGCTGACAAATAAAAATGATGAGCCGGGTCGCTCTTTCCACATGTAAGCTCCATAGGTACCAAGAATGTTGGTCCCACTAGTCAGTTAGTCTATTTATCATATTCAGTAATACTCTGATAAGATGGAAATTTTGGACACAATTCAGGGTATTGGGGGAAAAAAGTGTTTTAGAGAATGATGATTACCAAGAAAACATCACGTTTTCATTTTAAACATCAGTCATTTATTGCAAAATTAAGTATTTATTTGAATATATAATACTGTAGTTAGTTATTACATACATTTATGTATTTAAAAGTATGTTTCTCCCTCCCTAAAATAGCTACCTGATTCTAGTGTTGATATCTGTGACACTGATTGATTGTTTCAAATGACTGAATCTTGAACTTTTATCCTCTTCTGAGTGTGTAAGGTGCACTGAACAATAAGTAGAGAACCTGTGAATCGGAATTGTTCTTTAAAAAAGGTTTCCAAAAACTCCCCCATCAGCCATTGGTTGGCTGAACAGATAGTCCCACCCTAAAGTCACACCAAAAAGCAACAGTGTTTACACTATGAGCCTACGAATGGTTTACTTATTCTTGTCTCTGTGTTAAAAGTTGGGATAGGAGGACGTATTTGGGTTTTTAATATTATATTTAACCTTGTTTGCTAACAATGCTGATTGTTCTGTGTTGTGTGTGTGGTTTTTATTGCTGACATGCTCAGAAAGTCTCACTGTAACAGTCCTAAACTTATCTTGTTTTTTTTTGTCAGCAGCTTTGAAAAGCAGCGCAATAAGCAGCCCGCATGGAACGAGCAGGCAGCATCCAACTTGATATTCCGGACTTCAGCAACTCCGTCCTGTCGCATCTGAACCAGTTGCGAATACAGGGCCGTCTATGTGACATCGTGGTCAATGTTCAGGGCCACAGTTTTCGTGCCCACAAGGTGGTCCTCGCCGCCAGCTCCCCCTACTTCAGGGACCACATGTCACTGAGCGAGATGAGCACTGTCTCCATATCAGTGATCCGCAACCCAACCGTGTTCGAGCAGCTCCTGTCGTTTTGCTACACGGGACGCTTGTGCTTGCAGCTCGCCGATATCATCAGCTACCTGACGGCTGCCAGCTTCCTTCAGATGCAGCACATTATTGACCGTTGCACCCAGATTTTAGAGGGAATCCACTTTAAAATCAGTCTGTCGGATATGGAAGAGGAGCTCGGGAACGGGGCCCACAGGACAGCCAACCAAACCAATGAGTCAGGAAGAAGTGGGCCCGGGCTTGGTGGGTCCCGCTCCATAAGTCCCAGACATACCGGTTCCCGATTGACTGGCAACACTGGAGTGATCAACATCCGTGATGTGAGGGAAGTCCGAGAAATCAGCCCCCCTGGGGAGTCCATGAGCCCCCAAATAGTGGAGCACAGTGGCATTGGCTCGGAGGAGGTGGGAACTGGGAGAGAGCCCATTCTCCGTATTAACAGAGCCGGGCAGTGGTATGTCGAGACGGGGGCTGAGGTGGATAGAGGCGGAGAGGAGAACGTGCGGATGGTGGATGGATTTCGGATTAAGACTGAAAGGATGGATGAGTGGATGGGGGCAGAGACCCAGGCATCGGCGGAGGAGGGCAGTGGGGCAGAGGAGGGGCCAACGGTGATGATTGACACCTCAGGACGTAGCACACTGGTGCAGGAGGGAGGAAGAGGTGGGAAAAGCTCCCAGCCGTCCAGTAGCTTCAGTGAAACAGAGAGGTTTGTATAATCTTTCTTAAACTCATGTTCACTGTCAAAATAAGAGCAAAATTTTAGTCCTATTGTTTGTAATTCTTCAATTTATTTTGATTAAAATTGTTTAATGGTCTTTTATTGAGATGTAAAACTTTTCAACCCCTCCCCTTTAACCAATTACATTATCAAACCAGTACTGGATGATACCATATTGAATAAGTATCCCATTCTACTCTGAATTGGATGTATGTTGGATATAGTTGATAAGGTTTGGAAAATCGAGGTGTGATACTTTAAAATGTGCCTCATTTACCCAAGTAACCCATTTTCTTCTGCCATCCTGTAGAAGATTGAACCCTTACTGTGTTTTCTTTCAGGTTTAGTCCAACAGGAAGTGTGGTTGTGATGGCCGATCGCCAGAGAGCCAAGAGTGAGTCTCCAGGAAGAGTTGACGATCAGAGACACCCCACCTCACAGGTAGGGCAGCCTTAAAACTTGATCAAGACTCGCCCCTTGGTATAACTTTTTATGATCTCTGAACACAGTGGAGCACACCTTACCGTAATAGTCCGAACAGGTGGTGTGCTTAAAGGAACACTCCACTATTTTTGAATATAGGCTAATTTTTTAACTCCCAACGTTCTCGAATCCATTCAGCCGATTTTTGGGTCTGGTGTAAGAATCAAGAAACAAGGTGCAGCAGGTGGAATGATATTAAGCGGCACCTGAAAATGCTGGGGACTGTTTTTTAGGTGCTGTGTAATATCATTGCACCTTCTGCAGACATGTTAAGGCAGTAAAGTTCCTTGATTCTTACGCTAGAATGAGAGTATAGTTCCTAACCAAATCAACCTGAAAAAATATCAACAACCTTTCATTTTCTATCAGTTCTATCAGAGTCAAGTATTGAATAGGAAAAGTATAGAATCTATTTGGTCATTTTTAAGCATAACGCTAATGGTCCAATCGGATTTAATGATCTATGCTAAGCTGCAGCTAAGAGTGCTACCGCTAGACCCAGAGATCGTCTGTATGGATTCAAAAATCCTCAACTGTTTAACTCTAGGGGAGTTGGAAGGTGAGCCTCTTTTCAAAACTGGTGGACTGTTCCTTTAACGTAGAGTGCATTTCAATTTGAAAAAAGGCATGGGATTCATGAAAACAAACCGTAACGTCTCCCCTTTGCCTTAGGGAGAGGAACAAGCCGTGTTTGACATGGGGGGATACGAGGAGTACCTACGAGAGCAGGTAGGTGACCGGTGGTTCCGCTACAACCCCCGTCTCACCTGCATTTACTGCTGCAAGTCCTTCAACCAGAAGGGCAGCCTAGATCGCCACATGCGCCTGCACATGGGCATTACCCCCTTTGTTTGCCGAATCTGCGGGAAGAAGTACACCCGCAAGGACCAACTCGAGTACCACATCCGTAAGCACACAGGAAACAAGCCCTTCCATTGCCACGTCTGCGGAAAGAGCTTCCCGTTCCAGGCAATCCTCAACCAGCACTTCCGCAAGAACCATCCAGGCTGCGCCCCACAGGAGGTGTCCCACAGTGCCTCACCCGAGACCACCACGGTCACCTCCCGTGGAGGCCAAAACGAAGATGAGTCGCCCCCCCAGGAGGATGCCGAGGGTAATGGTGGAGGGGGAGGTGCTGGCTCATCCTTCGGGGAGGGGGTCCAGCCTTCGGTATCCACCACTGGGCCCGACTGAAAGGCTTTGAAGGAAAACGTTACAAGTTTAGGGAGACACAGGACAGCGGGATCCAACGGGACCTTCTCTGTCCCTTGTCTCCCACCACCCACACTGAAATTGCAAGTTGGAAGGAGTTGAGTGAGCAGGAGGTTCTCTCGGCTGCTGTCAACGAGGAACGGATAAAATAAGGGAGAGTCTTCTGCGTCCCTCTTGGGCGGAGAACCTCTATTTTTTCCAGTGATAACAAAGATGCAAGGAACAATTTGCTAGGAATAGTATTCTCTAGGGATTTATAAATGGTATTTCCGCTTTAAACCGCATCTACCTTCACCATACAAACTGAATAGGACATCAATAAATGAAGACAAGCCACACTCCAACAACCTCACACACCACTGGATGCAGTGATTTTTGTTTCCTTTTTTTTTGTTTTCAGTCTTTCCTGTCTTTTATATGTTACTTTTTTATATTTTTGTACTACTACAGATCTTTCAGGATAAACTAAAAGAGAAGCTCTAGCTATGATTTGGTCAAATTGCATCGAAATTGCCAAACTTCTCTGTGCCAGAAGATGAGTTATAAAATGAGAGGACATAGTCGAAGGAGTAGTCCTTCGCTACTTTGCCTTGAGACAATCTTGATAAATTTACCTGGGGCTAGACTTTGCACCCCCCAGCCATGGCAAGTTTAGGAAAACGGGTTCAATTTTTTTATTAGGGACCCTCAGGTCTGACCTAACATCAGATTCTTGATTTATTTCTTTGTTTTTGTGTTAAGTGCTGATCCGGCCTGCCATAGAACCGAAACGCATTGCTCATAATTAGCCTCAACGCAAAGGAAATCGTTGTTACTGAACTTTTTGAGGTTTGTAACAAGAAACAAGTCTCGTCATATTATTTTACTTTTAATGTTGGTGGACATACTGTGATATAGGCACGCTGGTGAAAAGACGAAGGTAGAGTATAGCAGTGACATATGTATTTATTTACAGACACATTTGATTCTCGTTAAGGCCTTCATACATCTCCGAACTCAACAACTCAGCTGCTGAATGTTGGCGATACAGTGATTTTTAAAATACAGGAAATCTTTCAACCTCAGATAAGCTACAATAGACCGCTCAGTTACCTCTCTCTCACATCACTACGCAATACCGATCTGTCGCACGCAGACGCGTGGATGCACTCAGCCGAGTTTTATGTTCAGTGTTTATTTCTTTTCATGCGTCAAGTCGCCAGTTGAGATTCGCAAGTCTCACCAAATTGTTTTACTGGTTTGGCGATACGTTTTTTTGTAAGAATGTGTTTGAGCAGGTGGATAGGTGTCCCTCAGGGGACGTAACCGTCTTTCTTTTTTTGTGTTAAGTAATGAGTCTAAGGCAGAGGCGAACCAAAACATGGATTTGGTTGCCGATGCTCGTTTAGTGAAGCGTATGTCTGTGATGACTGGGAAATGCCGAAATGCCACGGAATGACTTGGAGTGTAAAATTTCCCTTCATCCGATGGAAGGCACTTTAACCTTGGGGTTAAGTGCCTTTACACTTAGCTTACGGACAGATATATCCAGCTGGTGCTATGACGTGAATTTACTGAAGCTTTCAGTAACCAAAGGAACTGAAATTTCTTGTGGAAGATCTTAAACCCTTAAGATTTCGAAGGGCGAAGAGGGAAAAAAAAGAGATTACATCAGGCACTTAAAGAATGGGTGGGGGTGTTTTTTTTTCTGGTTTTGTTTTTTTAGAATATTTGTATATCTATATACCTGTCACTTATGCATATTTAGACAAATTTATACTTGTAATAACTATTCAGAGACAGTTTCTAGAACGATCAACAAAAGCAAAGGCGTTTTAAGCGAAAGTAAGGCTGTTATCATTTTTATAAGGCTGTGAATCACACTTGGTTGTGACAGATTTTTTTTAGGGAAGGGTTGATGCATATAAAAATCAGCTACTGATGTTTCCAATAGGGATTTTGTGCACCTCACTTCATATAAATGCAGGTTAGAACTTGCTTTTACCATTTCTCACATCTGTGAACACAGGTCAGCAGGTAAACACTTCTTATATATATCAGGAACTCACTGTTTACTTTTTGTGTTTACCTTTTTTGGTTCGTACCAAGCAGATTTTCTTACTTGGAATTCTAGCTCTGGGTAACTTGGGTCGACATAATTCACAAGCGCAGCAAAAATAAAAAAAACAGGACATACATATGAAGATTTCCTCTCGGTGTAAATACCCATGCCTCAGAAGAAGTCGCAGTGAAATACAATCCTGACACTGTATGATTTCACGTTTGTTGTACAGTGCAGAACCCAGGTAAATAGAAGAGCATGTTAATATTGCTTTTATTTGTCAAAATGCAACCTCATGATAATAGAGAAGGGCAAATGATTTTCTCTGTGAACAACATAATCATAATCTAATATGTTATAATATATATAAATAAATGTTTGTTTTTTATAGACTTGCCTTTAAGTCGAAGTTTAGATTTGGGGCATGGGTCTGTTTTGTGTATGCCAATCATATAAGGGTGATAGTGACTTAAATGATCTCTATGTGAATGAATTAATTGCAATTTAATAACAAGGGTTCTATATCTGTAATCAGTCATTCCAGTTATTGTACTGCACATTTTAGCAGTCTAAATTCAATCATATTCATTTGGGTTTTAGGGCTAATGATAACTTTCAGCATGTTTTCCCTTTGTGCATATCTATCGTTGACCTTCAAAACATGGATGGTTGAACGCCCTGCCTGTTCTTTTTCTTTTATTTTAAACAATATTATTCATTCAAATATTATGTTCGGCTTCTGTATTTGATTTTAAGCTTTACGTAACATGGCGGAGGATAAATGTGTTGCTACAGTGTATATATTAGGCTGATATATTTTATGTTTCTGTATGACAATACATCTACTGCAGTTTAATAGTATTGACTGAGCAAGTCGTTTCTAACCAAATTATGTCTAATCTTAACAGTGTTACAGAATGTGTAGTTTCAGCCGGAACTACTTTTGAAGCAATATTTCACCCCTTTTCCAATTCCCAAATTTCTTTCAGATAAAGAACATGCCGTAGTAACACAACGTCGCAAAAGTTGCGAAACTGATACCCAATTGATTTTCACAGGAAAGAAATTGTATCCTGGACTTGTAAAGCAGTTACACATATTGGCAAAAGTGATAAAATTAGTTTCAGCGATTACATTTACCTCATGTTTGCTTTTCATCGTCTGGCTTGTGAAAAGTGATACAGTGCATGTCTCTGCTTAGTTTTTTATTTTTTTTTTTGAGAAGACCGAATGACAACACTGAGCCATATCTTCAGAGTTTCTTCAGTCTTGTCACTCTGGAGCAAATATTTTGTACAAGCTAGACATTACAGAAGAGGACACTTCAATGCAAATAACCATCGTATATATTTCAACACTTAGTCTGTCTGAATAAGCAAGCAAACGTGATGCTTTGTCAAAAAAAAAAAGTTGTTTTCTTACCTCAAAAGAGTCTTTGTACAAGGAAACAAGATATTGTTTTTCTACTGACCCTCAGTAGAAATAGTTTATTTGCATGTTGTCTTTGTCTTTTGTAACGGCCAAACATAAAGACATTTCCAGGCATCTAAATTTGCACCAAGAGAAGCCAAAATATCGACCTTGACGATTTGTCTCGCTATATTGTTTGTTGCAAAAAGCAATATAGTCTGTAAAGTTCTTTCCATGTGTCTTATGAGATGTTAATCACTTTAATTTAAAATCATACTTTAGACATATTTTATTTTACATAACCTTGAAATAAAAAAAATAATAATAGGTATTTTATTGTTAAAAATGTCCAAATTCCAAAACATAAGAATTATGTTAGAGATCAGTTACTCTTAATTTTAATAGCAGTATATTTATTGAAAAGTAAATGTAAAAAAAAAAAAAAGAATATATAGAAATTATATTCATAGGTGATTAAGTATAATTACTTATTTTAAATTAATCCGTTTATAATTACTTAAAATTTGGGACTTTTCACATTTTAAAATGGTACAGGAAAGATTAAGAGTTAATAATGTGAATGCCATTTTCACGAAAACCACTATTTTTTTTTTTCCTCACTGGCAGTGTGTCAAGTCCATGCTTCTAAATGGAAACAAAGCACTTTAAGTGTAACTGTGAAGGATTTTTAATTATGTTCTTTAAATGTATAATGATGTAAGCCCAGATTGTGTGATACTGCTAAACCCAAACTTCTAATATGAAAAAATAAACCTGTTTTATCCTTGTTCTGTGCCTGTACATATTGCTTTTATTTCTTTCATTTCCTTTAAGTTTCTCTTGATGTGCTCGTTTCCAGTGCTTGCTTGGTGGACTGATACATATTATGACAAATTTAACATTTAGCAATAATGAAGAAACAAGGCCGCCTTGTTAAGTTAAAAATGAGAACAATCTATAACTGTCCTCATGATGTGGGATCCATATCCAATCCATGTTAGCTGCTCCCACAAGGATTTGCGACTCGGCCGGTGAAGATCAAGGCGTTGATGCTCGACTCACGAATCAGCAGAAGGAAGGGCTTATCGGCAACAAAATTCTCCCGGAAGATGTTTAAGGAACGTCCGACAGCAACTACCGCTGTGGCGGCAGCAGCTTCGCTACCTTCTTCATTCACCTGAAACGTTGGAAAACGAGATCATTGGCTACGAAATTGTGTGATCTTTCTATGCAGTTAGGCTAATCATAAAAATTTGAGTGCGCAAACAATATGGGATGTATTTTACCTCAAGGAAGGCCTTATGGTAGGCATCGGAGATGTACAAGTTGGGCCCATAATCGGCAACTATCCCTAATTAAATACAATATTGTGAGGATTAATCTAAACTCAAGATTTCACCACAACCATGGGCACAAACCCATACAGCAAATTTTCATAGCAATCAAGATCCCATACAAGTAGTCCATATGACTTATTCAGAAGTGAACTATCCCTTTGAACTAGGGATGCTCCGATCCGATATTTGTTGCGGGTATCGACGCCGATATTCTAGAAATTCTAGAACTTATAATTCCTGCTAGGCGATTTAAAAGTTGATGCTTTGGCACCACGGATGTGCAGCGTTTGACATCATGCGCTAGCAACGTGGTCTGTACTTGGGTAGGCTAATCAAGCTAACAGCGTAGAGCGAGCTAGAACAGCCGCGACTTGGAGATATTTCGCGAATGATTCAGTAGACGAGTGTTTCTCAGCCTTTCTGGGTGGGTCGCGGAGTGAATGGACAAAGAGACATCTTTTAAAAGACGTGCACAGATGCAGTTTCAGTAAAAAGTGCGTTGTCTAGATTCTGAGGTCAGGTGAGATGTTGAAAGGCTTAGTGTCAGTGTCATTATTCAGTTATTATTTTCGTAACTTGAGTCTCTCAACCTCAGAAAAGCAAACTATCCTGTCCTGTCAGATGTTACCGCGTTTGTAGCACGCACGCTAACATGCAACGCGTGAATAAGAGTAATGTTACGGTCCCAATAAATCGCATAACTGGTACAGTGTTTGTTAGCTGGGAAGGATTTACATAAGGTATGATATTCGTTCTTTTCTGGAGCAGTTTCTATGTTTCAGTAACAGTACATAGTATCCTATTCACCATGGTAACTTATTACCATAAACCAAAAATACCATTTTGTATGTTTCAATGACTGTGGTGGCTCAAACCAGCTCAATAGCTTGAACGTGGGTCCCAAGGCCAAACCAGCTGAGAACCACTTGGTTATAAGGCAGTTCAGCACTTTTTAAAATGTTACTTTAGTTTTGGATCGGTCCTCTGTATCAGCTGATACTGAATCTCAGGTCTCAAGCAAAAAAGGTGGATCTGAGCATCCCTACTTTAAACATTTTAAAGCCAAAACAAATTCTAACTGCGTACCTGGGAGACTGGCATTTTCTGGACTAAAAAGATCCACAAGGCCCATTTTCATCAGCTGCTCTTTGAGGCTAAAGTTGTCCTCGATACGGAAACGAGGAACCTGCACGGCCACTGTGGTCTCTTTCATGGCTTGTATCCAACCCTCAAGTTTCTGGAGGCTCATGCCTTCCACCACCTTAATTGGATGCAGTTTTGTTAGGTAGGAATGGAGAAGATCTTTGAGGAGAATTTTGTCTATTGTTTATAATCAACTTACTTCCTGCAGGGTTGTTCCTTCAGTAGGTAATATGAGCACCATTGTGATGTCAGCACTGTTGTAGGGCAATTCAAGGATCTTTACCTTGTCCATTTTGGCATACTGAAATTTCCTCTCTTGGTACATCATGGGGACTTCACACTTATCTGTCCCACTGACGTGAAAGTATGATTTCATTACATTTAGCTTATCAAACTTGTGTTTCCATTGACCCTGGAACACAAAAAACAGACTATTACAGAGATCACAAGTCAGAAAAGTTTGGTCCTGCTCATGGAGGACTAGCTTCCAGAGTTTAGCACCAACAAACTTGACCAGATGTATCTAGTGATCCTGAACAAACTTTCAAGGTCTTCTAGTTTACATGAGTGAATGAAACTATTTAAAAGCAATCCCAGATAGCAAAAGTTCTGTCGCCTCTCTTCCAGATGTAAAATCTATGAATGATCTTAAACTTGCGCACAACTAAATGGTTTTTACAAATGAGAGTTGATGTGAATTTAACGTATACACACTCTAAGATCAAACCTGATCATACGTACATTTTATAAACAAGGCCCCTGTTTGCCAAAATTGGGCGACACGCCAGCCAAAGGAAGGCCCAGTGTTAGTCATGAATAAACCAAATAAAGCAGAATTGGCCCAACATCTGAGCCAGATCCAACACCTTGCTCCGGCCCACATACTGTACTTTGAAGAATGATGGCACTTGGTCCGTCCACTCCTATTTGCCAAGTTTAAGCCACAAGCGAGCCAAAAGAAGGCCGCATATCAGCAAAGAAAATAAATATAATAATACAAAACTGGCTTAATCTGGCCCTGATCCAGCCCGGATCCAATATCTTGCTCAGGCCATAATTCTGTTAGGCCATATTTACAATGTTAAACTTCCATCTCAATTAGCCAGTGTCAAGTGTTACATCCAAACCAGAAGTGGCCCTTATCTGTTTTAAATAGTGATGGGTCGTTCATGATTAAATAATTTTGAACGAATCTTTAATGTGACTACAGAAGAACGAGTCGTCTCAGGGAGTGATTCGCACATGCGCAACATCCTACAGGTTCTGTACTGGAATTAGTTCACACGTTTCAGTCTTCGGGTTTGAGTCGTTCACTCATCACATGGAAGTCCCATAACCAATGCAATTGGCCCACATGTGAGATGCCACTTCAGGCTTACATCCACTTTGTGGCTGGACTAACTTCTTGAGCTGAAATTATAAATGTTAGAGGACAGAGTAACCTAGGCTGGTAGTCCCCCCCCTCCCCCTATAAACTGAACAAAAAATAAATGCGTATGACTTAAAGTTTTCTGTTTTTTTAGTGTTGTGTAAGAACCACTAAGAGTCATGGTTCGCTATTGGACCTTGATCAGCTGGTGTGCTTGACTAGTATTGGAGCCAAACTCTGCTGAAACATTACATCTTAATTACACGTATCTCTGCATCCTTACTTACTTTGAAGTAGATTGCGTTCACCAAGACTAATATGGTGTTGGAGTCTATTGAACCTTCAGGCAGGGTGTCTTTTATTCGGTTCTCCGTCTTGTTGGCTATCCATTCATTTATCGTCATCCTTGAAGCTTCTGGTTTCTCCTGGAGGATGAAACTTGAATGTTTACAGGGTCAAGGATCAGATGATCTACATTTAGACATTTATACCAATGCAACCTTAAAATCAAGAGGCAGCAACTTGGCTCCATAGACCATTTCGCTGATGTGCTGGTAGGACTCGTTAAAATTAGTAGATTTGTCTCCAAACAAACGGTTTGCGGAGATCAATTCTGTCGTCTCATGCTTTTTGCGATATAGTCGACAGTTCAGCTTGTTGAAGAAGAAATGGACCTGGTCTGATGTCTTCTCCTTTATCGTATGGAACTGAAACACCTACATGTGAAGAAAAGAGAAGTTGCTGACCTGTGTCAATCTTTATTTACTTGTCCAATCTTTATTACTCGACCTTACTTTCATGAGCTGCTCCAGTGTTTTGTTACAAGCCCCTAGCTTCGTCATGGCGAAAGCTGTTGAGATACTAATTGGCGACAGAAAGATGTTTTTGTCGTTGGACTGTCCCTCGGCAAGCTGCTTGAAAAACGAGAGGGCGAAGCGGCTGTTGGCTTTGGACAGTTCCCACACCCGAGGGTTGGTGCCAGCTGGGATCTTCTCAGGTTTTTCAGTTGGTTGTGTTTCAGGATCCGGGCTGCGGTAGATGCACATTGGCTCCAAAGGTAGATCTCTGGGCTTCGTGTTGCAGATATCTTTGGCTGCCTGGCCCGAACAGAGGGCGAGTGCCCACAAAGCCCACGTACATGCCAACAACTTCATCCTGCCTTAGGTGGAATGGGAAACCAGCCCGGGAAAAGGAGTTCAGTGCAAATTAAGGTGGTCAAACAAGTTATAGAATCATGCAATACATTCTCTATAGCGAATTGGGAACAATTAGTTTTACAATGAAATAAAACCAACCCTAAATTATCATAGCTGAGCTAATTTCGACAATTTTTCCTTCATTAATCATACACTGCTAGTCGCAAACGAATATTTCATCCGAATACTATTTCACTACTAATACAAGCATTGTCTAATTGAGGTTAGAAGTTACATTTTAAGCCTACGAATCACCAAAATGCTTCGTACAAATCAACTGCTCGATCAGGATAGCCAACGCATTTAAACATTTTGCACGTACCTGACGTTGTCGTATTTCCTTGTTAAACACCAGTTTTGGAGCTGTTGTACTAAAGTAAGCAGCAAAGTGAAGAAAACACTGTTCTCTGGACAGGTCAGTGCCCTTAAGAGCACTGGAGTTACTAAAGAGATGAACGTTTACTCAGGTCAACCTTTGAGCTATTGATTGGTTTTGTTAGGTGAACAACAAGCAAAGCAAATTTAACTAATAACGTAGAATCCGTTCAAAACATCGTTAAAAAGAACCATTTCAGTACAAATGCCTGAGCTGAGACTAATTTGTTTGCTATCAGTTGTTTTGCCGTTTGTTCGACGTTCAACACCAAGTGGTTGTGTTGTTAAAGTGCTTGAATTGATAAGATAGACCACACAGGAAAGTGGTTTACAATATCATTTAATCATAATCCATGCCAGAATCACTGCTGCACATAAAATACATTTCTTATTAAATAATTTTTTTTCAAGTTTTTCAATATCTAATTCAAAAATCCAGTTAGTAATACCCCCTGCCCTCTCAAAGAAGAAAAGCAATTGTATTATACAAAAATGCAATCCAAAATTTCACACAGTGAATTCTTGTACAAAGAGAGAGAGAGAGAGAAAAAAGGTATTACAACTACATCCACATTGGAGAAATATTCTAAACATTCCTTAATGGAGTATAATATACAAACATTTACTTTCTTATTCAGGTTGAAGTTAAAATGTACCTTAATTTAAGCAGTCTATCATGAGATAACATGGGAGAAATCATCAAAAACAATCATATATCCCAATGTTAGGAATCATGGTGAAAAGACCACAATGCAACACCCCATCTCATAAAAAACAGTCAATACATGAGTGCAAGCAATGAGTTACAGTGGGAACAAACATACAGAAATGAGGTGGACAGCACTCTCTTTGGACGCACTTGAACACAAACACACAATCATTCCTTTAAAACTACATCCTACAGCTAGAAGCTAAAACACTAAAGCCTGTACTTGTGCAGAACCCTTATGTTTTCAAGTAACATAATGACTTCTCGTAAATCTACCATGTGTGTGTATGTGCACGGCGCATACTTTCCCCTTCAGGCCAGGGAACAATATGTACCATTAATCATTTATCTGTGTGGGAAAACATACTGAAATCTTGGGTGTTTAGGCACCAAGTGTCAAAATACAGATTTCAGTCATTCCTATTTTTTCCCATGTTTACGACGTTTGACACCAATTCGTACTACATTCGTATCTCAAATCGAACCCTGAACATTGTCAACAATCACGATAAGAAAATGAGTTCCAGTGAGGAAACACTGAGACTGTTCATTAGACACTGATCATAAATGCCATTTGTGTTTTTAAAGAACTGGGTGGACGAACCTCATGAAAGTAAAATAGAAAAAAGGAGTCGTATTTTACCTCAAAATCTATAGAATTAAAAAAAAGTTATGTTTTAGTTTGCATTGAAACAACTAAGCCAATGTTGCATTAGAAAAATAAATAATTCTCGTGTAACAAAAGCTATTTTACAAAAAAAAAAAAAAAAAGGCAGCACTTCAATTATCAAGATGTATCAATAACTGAAATTTATATATATATATATATATATATATA
>JAUMHP010000035.1:1044529-1069688 GCA_032361065.1 Enteromius trimaculatus | reverse complement strand
GTCTGTTGGAGGCGAATACTTTTGGTTCTTCATTATTCGTATATATATATATATATATATATATATTGAAGCTTTACATATATCTTTCTACGCTCACTTCCAAGAATACATTCCATAGAAACACTATGAGGATGTTTTCGCAGCTTGGGATAGTTGTGTCCTAGATTGCTCTCTGATGTTGCACATATTGGACGCCTGCCACAGCAAAACATAGTCTATCATGCTGTGCCTTAGCAGCAAGTATAATGTCACCTGATGCTTGAAGGGTTTGAGCCTTTACCGTTTTAAACTTAAGTGAGAACATCAGTTATTGTTTCTGTTCGTATGCGTGTCTTCAGGCAGGATGCAGGGGCCTCTGATTGTTTTCAGAGAATAGAGCAACTGGAAGAATGTTTTTCATGCAAGCGAAGAGCTCAGCTGGGAATTGGACGGATTAACTTTTGAAATTAGGTTGATGGATTTGGAAGAGATTTATGTTGGCAAATCTACTTTAATAGTGCCGCTACTTAGTCAAGTTGATTATTCATGTTTTTCATTGAGCATGTAATTCTGTGCAGCTGCAAGTGATAACAATAGAAACCAATAATGGTTTCCACTACAAATACCATTACAAACCATTGACTACTAACCACTAAAACCATTAAGAGCGGTTTCCTGTAGTGTGCTTTGAGATGTGTTCCATTAGGATTTAGTGGTTTAAAAGCCACCGATAGAAGATGCCATTAGAGACCCACAGGGACCATTAGGCTACAGTTTCCAATATAAGCAAGACAGTTCCCTTTTTAACCAGTAAAACCATTACAAATTCTTGTTTTATTCAGCAGTTAAGAAGCAATATGCTACATCTGAGAGATCACCTGTTGCGAAAATAATCGTAACAGCAGGGTTTTATATTTGGAGTCATTGCTCCCTCTGCTGGTTATTATAAAAGTAGGAGAATAAGTAGTCTATAATTTGCTCAACGAACGAATATATTCATTCATACAGACCATGTCCTTCACTAACAGATGCTTTTACCTTTTTTCTCCTCCCTTTTTTTGTTAAGAACTTTTTATGACATTTTCTTCTGTTATAACAGTAATATACAATTTAGTCTCCTGGTAGACTTCAATGAAATTAAATTATATTATATAAAATTATATAAATTAAATTATGTTTAATTATATATATATGAAAAGCTGAATGTCATAAATTTACAGTTTTTATATTAGATCCATGTAACTGAGAAGTTGACAGTTCCTTTGAGATAATGTCCAACGAATACACAGTCCAGCTTTGCCTGTCCATTGTTTGAGGAGGATTGTTTGACAGATGCTTTTGTGTAATATTAAGAATTTATTTGTGATCTTGGAGCACAAAGCCAGCCATTAGTAGCACAGGAATATTTGTAGCAAAAGATTGAATGGGTCAAACGGATCCATCTGAGCCAAACTGAGCCAAAAATTATTAATATATTAAGTAAAGAAAATGCTCTGTGAAGATATTAAATTTCACAATGTATAAAAAAAGTTATAATTTTGATTAGCAACATACATTGCTAAGAAGTCAATTTTCTCAATATTTAGATTTTTTTATCCTTAGATTCCATATATATATATATATATAATACAAAAACCATATATATATATAAATATTTGTATCTCAGCCAAATATTGCCCTACCCTAACAAACCATACATCAATGGAAAGCTTATTTATTGCATAAACCAACCCTTTTTTAGCTAAGCCTTTGTATTACAATGTGATCCTTGTTGTATTATGTTGTATGGTTGTTGTATTATCAGGGCCGCTGCTGGCCAAAGAGGTGCCCTAAGCAGAATAGTTGTGCCCCCTCCCTCAAACACAAAACACCTGGTTGTACTCCACCTTGTCATGCAGTCGCTTGCTTTGTTCGCAAGATGGCGGAATTGGGCTTGGAAAACACGAATCTGAGTCGTTCACGTGGAAAAGCAGTTTATAATCAAAATAGGGACCCACACTGCCTGCATTGCCCGCTAAAATACCACAAGGGGGCACTTTAATTTTTGTTAGTGCTAGAGTTAGAATCAACATCAAACTGTTAATAGTGAAAGAGGTAAAGACTGCTGCCAAACAGTGCTTCAAATGTTTTTATTAGCATTTTGGTACATCTGAGGCTTAAAATAAACAATTATAGTTAATACCAAACCTAATGTAAGGTGGATTTATAAAGCAGACTGATTGTGAACTGTATAGCCTAGCTGTTGTTTAAAAAGCCATGCTTATCCTGTCATGTTTTAAGCACCGGAGCTATTGCTTAATAGAAATATATGTGGCTGTTTTTTTTTTCAGCATCTCCCTCTTTGCTACTGTTAAATTCAAACTTGTGGCTGCACTTTCTGTGCTCTTGTTTCTTTAAATCGAGTTATATCTTATAACAGCTATTCCCGAGACAGACAGCCAGCGGTTTGGGGAATTTTTACCATAAAAGGTCATGCTGAGCTGAGCTAGGGTTTCCTGTGGGAGGAGCCTGTGATGTTCCGTCTCTGTTTCTCTCTCACTCACAATTACTCCCTCAGTCATCTCCTCTTGTCTTATCTCCAGCTGAATGCCTGCGTTTCCCACAGAACAGATCAGTCTGCACTTAAAGGCAGCATTCAGATACATCAGCAGTTGAGAGGAAAGTTCAAATAAACACATGTACGTGTGTGTTAAGCACATGTTAGGTTTGGAGAAGCTAGCTACTTTACAATAGTAGCTTGCTTTACAAGCTTGTGGAAAAGCTTTCCTCAAATGGTTCATATTTAGTGACATAAAGCTTATTGAAGGCATTTACTTTGTGTTTAATACTTGTAATGCTGGCATATATGCTATGATAATTGTCAAAAATAACTAGCTTGTTTAAGAACAAGCTATTATTTACAAAATTGGGCTACTGTCAAGCAACTCAAAAAAATGTAGTTGCACTAAGTTTAGCTGCTTTGATCGTCCAGAGAATAGAGACACTCCTAGCGATTATTCTAATGTGATGTTTAGTGTGGTCTACTCCCTTTTGACATGTCTACATGTTTTCGAAAAGATACCAGACTAGTACATATTGATCCCATACGTAGTACATTGCAACACATTAAGCTTAGTTTAGAGGAATGTTAATTTCTATCGATAGCATTTGTGGCATGTTAATTGCTACAGAAAAAAAAAAACTGACTAGCCTAGTCTTTCTTTGTTAGCATAGACAACAAGACTTTTTTACCTACCTAAATAGAAGTCCGTCACCAAACGGTAATTAAGTCTTTACATTTAAGATGTAATATACACTTTTTAACCCTTTCGACACTTCTTGAGAAGTTTACAGTTTAATATCTTCTTTTTTTGTCAGTATATAAGTAGTCCCACCATAACAGTTTAGACTCACACACAATTTGTGAGTCTAACACACAACAACAAACTAGTTTCTTTCACACACAATTTGACATTTTATAAAAGGACTTTACAGATGCCAATGCGTTTGCTTCGACTGAAGAAAAATATTTTATGTGGTAATCGGCTTTTGCTGTTACTTATTTTCTATTGAACATTTTGCATTGCAATTTTTACATTTCTACCTGCATTAAATGAACTCCTAATACAAGTTTTTGTCGGTTGGCTGGTTTTACACAGTACACTTTGTGTTGTACTCTTGTACTTCTTGACACACATTCATACTTCCCCTCATCCTTAAAGCTCAATGGGGCAGGCATGAGTAAGTAACGTTGAACGAATGCCAAATGACATTACGTCTTTTCCTTACAACAGTGCCTAAGGCAGGCCAACAAAGACAGGGCACACTGGAGTGGGTATACAGGTGCCAAACATCTGTGTATGGCTATGACGTCATATGTAACGATGACATGCAGCAAACGTCAGAAAAGCCTGGAGCACAGGTGTTTTGGGACACTCTTCTCAGAATGTTCCTCCAGGTGTTGTGGAGAGTGAATCATCTGTTTGACAGACGAGTATGTCTAAGGTACATGCCGAACATGTCTGGCAGTTTTACCACCTTGATGCTAAAGTTGTGGTTTGTGGCATGGTGGGAATTCAAGCATTTGTTTAACTAAAAATGTGTAAAATGAGAAGTTTAGAGTAAAAAAAAATAAACTGAAGACCCAGTTTCGAAGAAGCTAAACTACACTGTTTGTTGTAACTCATGAAGGTCTAATGGAATGGCTGGTGTCCAATAGCAGTTAAGAGAACCAGTGGGGAAAAAGTGTTACATTCTGCACTTCTGCTCTAGTTTTTAGTGCCAAAGCAGTTAAACCCAACAGTTTGACCATTTAGCACTTTTGGTCTCAAAACCTCTAAATCAAGTGAGTGCATTTGCTTTATGCCAGACTTGACTGAACAAGGCATGAAATAAATAAAAAAGCTACTTTATTTGCTTTTCATGTATGTGATTAACCCTGTGTCTACTAAATTGGGGTTTCGAATGATTTCTAAGTGGGGTTTTAAACATTATATATGCCCATTTTATTGGCCAGCAAATTAAAAGTACCAATGGTAAGCTTATTATATGGTTTATTGTATAGCTACTTCATAATTTTAGCTTAAAGTATGTGATACAGTAAATAAAATAACACAAACACCGCCTGAAGTGATCATTTTGGTAACTGGGATCCAAGATGATGGCAATTGCATTGATATAAAACAAGAATACACCAGTCAACATTTGAAGCGTCTCAAAACCTTCCATCAAAGTTGTCCTAAAACCTAAAACTAAAATGTGTTCTTGTCTTAGACAACTTTGATAACTTTTTTTAATTCCGGTTGAGCAGTTTGAATCAATGCACAAGGATAAAAAGAAACTGCTGTGACTGACCAATAAGAATGGAGTATTTCACGGAGCTGCATAAAAAAAAAAAAAAAAAAAGTTTTTAAGACTTAAGTTTTTTGTTGTTGTTTTGTTTGTCATAAAAATAAAGGAAGCTGAATTAACATTTTTGGTTCCAGTGAACAGAACTTCACACAGAACCATCCTTTTTTCTGTGAAGAACATTTTTTAACAATCCAAAGAAGCATGCCAATAAAGAACATTTCTTTTTAAGAGTGTAACAAGAACACAAAACAAAAGTTCTTCCACCCTTTACGTGGTTAAATCCGGACGGAGGTCCTATCTGCTCACCTCTCCATCCCTTGGTCCTTTTTTTAAAAACAATATGCACACCTCCAAATAAGGAGAAGTGCTTCTGACTGTGTTTGGTCCAGGCCATTCCTTCTCACAAGTGGTTAGATAGGGAGACGGGTGGGGGGTGTTTTAGACTTTGGTTTGGGTATGTAAAGCAATCCAGCATTGCTGGCAGATCTTGGTTGCAGGCAGCATCAGCTGCATTCTTCTCCTCTCCTAAATCTCCTCGCATCCGTTAGTCTGACCACACTTTCGGCTGAAGGACCAAGAACTGCACTTCATTCGTAGCTCCCTTGAATTTCACATTCGACCCAGACACTAGATCAACCTCTAATCATGGAGGCCATCAAGAAGAAGATGCAGATGCTCAAACTGGACAAGGAGAACGCCATCGACCGGGCAGAGCAGGCCGAGACAGAACAGAAAGCTGCAGAGGACAAATGCAAGCAGGTAAGAACTCTGAAATTCAAGTAGGAGTCCAGATAGAGGAGAGTGAAGTGAAAAATCTAAGAATGCTTTTAGAGTCAAATGTTGTTGGCAATATCTGTCAAGGCCGGACTGTATGATTGTAATCAGGGAGAAGTGAGCCAAGACCTCATACTTGAAAACCAAGTATGCATTTGAGCTGCAATTCTAGGTCTTTCACAGCAATGCCTACTTATTTTGTACAATTACAAAGGAATCCTAAAAAATCTGCACCTAAAAATGAGCAATTCTTTTAAGGCATTTATTCATTTGGTTAATGTATTAATTTATTATCTTGCTTATTATAATTTGTTTCATATATGAATATGTTTTCAATGTTAAAAGCTGTATAGGTTAACACAAAACCAAATAATTTGTGAATAACAAAATATTAGCAAATGATTGTGATTTGAGTTATTGATTAATTAATTGTGTATTAATAATAAAACTATATGGCCCGGTTTCACAAACGGGGCTTAGCTTAAGCCAGGACTAGGCATTAGTTAAATTAAGATATTTAAGCAACTTTTACAAAAATGCCTTGTAAGAAAATATTACAGGTGAGCATCTTAACACAGAACAATGACACTGACAAGTTTTAAGACATGTCAGAGCAAGATATTTGGATTTGAGCCAGCTCAAACATGCAGTTTAGTCTGGGACTAGCTTAAGCCTTGTCTGTGAAACCGGGGGTCTGTCTTTCATACCGTACTCAAGAAAACAAACAAACAAATAAATACCTCAGTAAATGAATATTGGTTGTAGGTTAATCCATCTTCCACCTCTCATAACACCTCAGGTTATTAATGGACAAGAGAGGTCAGGCTGTCTGGAATCCTGGTAGATTAACAAACACTCTCTTAAACACAAGAACCCAGCCAAACTGATAGCCAAAGATAGTGAAGTGTTTGTGAGTGTTCTCACTTACTGCCATAGAACATTTACCTCGGACTACAATTAACTACAGCTATCTTTCCATTACAAAGAGCAGGCCTGTATGATTTTTATTTATTTATTTAATTTTTCTAAATTATAAGAATTACTATTACAACAACAATAATAATAATTATTATTATTATTACTATTGTCTCTTTATTATTATTATTAAAATAAATAATTGTAATTACAATAATATTTATTATTATAATTATTATAATTTAATTGATTATTATTATTATTAATATTATTAAAATAAATAATTATAATCACAATAAAATTTATTATAATTATTATTCAATTATTATTTAATTGTTTATTTGTCATTATTATTATGAAATTGGAAAACGCTTTAGTTTAGGGTTTCTTAACTAGTTGCTTGAATATGACTAGAATATTTGCCATTTATTAGTAGCAATTAAGAAAATATTGATGTCTAATTCTACATGACCTTATATCTACATCCCTAATCACCCAATACATAAAAGTAACAACTACCTTTACTATTAATAAGCATCAAATTATGAATTTATTGAGGGAAAAGTGTTTCCTATTATAAAGTGTTACCATAAATGGTTGTGCTCTTGGACACAAACAAAAACATGATCAATAACATTTTATATCATGCAACAGGACATTCACAATAATTATGTAATGTATATATTTTTGTCTTTATTTAGACATTTAAACAACCACTAGTCTACAACATAAAATTATATTTTTATTTTACTGTGACATAAATAGTCATTAGACTCCAAAAATAGAAATAATTTATATCTAACAAATATTGCAATTATCACACGTCATATACTATTAAATGTTATAAGTCTTAAAATGCATAACCATTTACTTATTTATTTATTGGATATGTCTAAACCACTAGAATACAAAAATATATATATATTATTTATAAGCCTATATATTATGTATATTTAAATATATTTTTAAATAATACATACCATAAATATGTTTAATAGTCATTATCATTCTTATTTGTCCTATTACAGTAGCTTTGATTTATAAACGGTTGATATTGGATGTGATAATTGTTGATAACATTACTATAAGCATTCCAGACAGATTTGTTTTTGGATTTCTGGGATAAGTTCCCTTGAGTTATGTCATGTGTGCAGTGCTCTGATCCGTTTACTCACTCTTCCTCACACAGCTGGATGATGAGCTGGTCAGCCTCCAGAAGAAGCTCAAACAGACTGAAGATGAACTGGACAAGTACTCAGAGGCGCTGAAAGACGCCCAAGAGAAACTGGAACTGTCTGAGAAAAAAGCTGCTGATGTAAGTGACGCATTCTTGAGACTACGGTTCCATAAAACAGAATCAGACATGATTCCTCTATGATAAACAACTTGAGTCATTCAGGCTTTGCTAGGATGCTTTCACTTCCTGTCACCGCAGCTGGCGTTTCAGGGTCACGGCACCATTTCCAAGTGTTTCAAACGGGGATTTATAGGGTAATAAAAAGCTTTCCCTCAATAAAACATGTCAACACGAGACATGAATCTTTTAAAATACCTTTCTCCTCAGGTTTACCTCTTATGTTTTGAAAATGACACATCGCTCTGAAAAGATCATTTTCAGGTTTAAACACACATATTAAAGACTTTTACAGCAGCGGTTCACACAAAAATGAGTATTTTCTGAAAATGCGCTCACCCTTAGGCCATCCAAAATGTAGATGCGCTTGTTTGTTCATCTGAACAGATTTGGAGAAATTTATCACTTCTCACTTCACTGATCCTGTGCAGTGAATGGGTGCCGTCAGAATGAGAGTCCAAACAATCCATAAGTAATCCACACAATGACTCTAATCTATCAGTTAACACCTTGTGAAGTGAAAATGTGCATTTTTAAGAAACACAACTGTAAATTAAGGTGTTTAAACCATTGCTTCTGGCCAAAATATGAGTCCATAATCCTTAATAATGCTTCCTTCAGTGTCCTGTTTAGAAATGTTTACTTACTGTTTCTAATTGTAAACAGTGCTTGAACTGTGCATATTTATCTCCTGATTCAGACAGGACAACATTTTTTCACTGGAAAAAAACTATTATTGTGCATAGATGACTCTTATTTTGCTGGAACCAATGGATTGAAATGAAAACAGTATTAATTTCTATTCTATTTTCACTTTACAGGACATTAGTTAATGGACTGGAGTCGTGTTGATTGCTTGTGGGTTACTGTGTTGTTTTTATCAGCTGTTTGGACTCTTAGTCTGACGGCACCCATTCACTAAAGAGGATCCTTTGGCGAGCAAGTGATATAATGCAGAATTTCTCCAAATCTGTTCGAATGCAGAACCAAACTTTCAGGAGGACGAGTTAATTTTCAGCAAACGTTCATTTTTGGGTGAACCGCTCCTTGAAGTCGAAATGAAGCACAAGATGCTTCGCCTGTAGAAACGCGTTTGGCCTTGGGACGATTGAGAAAATTGCCGTAATCACACCTGCGTGGGTCTGAAGTGGTCCATCCTGTCCTCTGCTCTGATAAGCTCGGGTTACTCCTCACAATGTGACCTCAAAGGAAATGACTGCATAGTTTGAGAAGGAAGCCGAGGAGGGGCAAATCGGTTGTTTGTGAATCCTTAATGATTCCAGCATGGGGGTAAATCCATGTTGTCGTTGACCGCA
Organism: Enteromius trimaculatus; assembly: GCA_032361065.1. NCBI lineage: Eukaryota > Metazoa > Chordata > Actinopteri > Cypriniformes > Cyprinidae > Enteromius > Enteromius trimaculatus. The sequence continues at coordinate 1,060,520 of JAUMHP010000035.1, read as the reverse complement.
AAACAGCATTACAAGACACACTGTAACTTCCAACTTTATTTAATAAGAGAACAAATATATTTTTGAGTATAAGATTAATTTCCTGTAGCACTTTCTAGTTTTCTTTAGGCAGGCTGAGAGGCCTAAAACTGGGGATACAAGCACATTTTGAGTTCCTTGGAGCATTGCCCTGAAAATGTGCTCCAGACAAGCCTACCACATGTCATGCATTAAGAGGAAACTGTAAACTAATTATACATCTGCATTCGCAACGCCACAGAAGTAAGATACTCTCAACGAGCGAGGGATTTTTGAGGCCTGTTACTGATAAGTCAGTGAACAGCAGGGGAGACTGGGACTTCGGTTGCCATGTAGCAGCCCAGGAATCCCAAGAATGCAGCGAAAGCAAACACAGAGGGCCACACTCCTGTGACTAATGAAATCAATGCTGGCTCGTCTTTAGAACAAAAGCACACTTCTGAGGGAAGTGTGTCACACATGAAATGGTGTTTAAGGGCAGAACTGGAGGTTTTAATTGTGGGGGTCGTAATTGAAATCTTGCGGTTAATTGCCGTGTTAAATTAGCACAACCTGCAGCAAGAAGTGCATTTCGCCTTTTGACTATACTTGTAATTTTTTCATTTTAAGGATGGAAACGCAAAACAAACCATTAGCAAATGAAGTACATGGTAACAAAACATTAATTTGATTAAATGCATCACTTTTTGCTTTAAAATAAATGGATATACTGTAAAATGTTTTGTATTGAAATTCAAAAATATTGTTTAATATGATTGATTTAACAGGAATGCATTAAGCAACATCAGCTAAAGTTATTTTAATGGACAGACTGGGTAGAAATAACAGAATTTGAGTAGAAAACTGCCAAGAGGGATGCAAGATGATGTTAGGTTATTCAGAAAATGTTATAATGTAACATCATTGATATGATAACTGCTAAATATAACATGATATTTTAATGTGAGCTTTCTTGAAACGTCTTCTCGTGGTTAATTAATGTACTTAACATTTCTGTTAAAAATACTTTTTATAGTGCACTAAAAAGGAATTCAATTATTTACCAAAACAAAACAAAAAAAGACGAGTAAATATAAACCAAACAACGACTTGCTATGGATCAGAGTTGTCAAACTTTATAGAAAAACGTAATTAACATAATATGAGACTGAACTGTGACTCAATGGACGCCCCGCCCACCGTGACGTCACAGGGACCTAACTTTTTCACAGTTACATTGAAACTTTCCTGCAGAAGTTCTGCCTCCTTACATTCTCTCACATTCCAATGAATCCATGAGACAGAAATAACCTGCGAAGACGTTTTTGTTCACGGACGCGTTTTGTATTGATCCGGACTGGGAAGAATTTAGGATTACACATTTCGGGTCGTTTTCACTCCTTTTTCTTTTCATTTTTTTGCACTGGACATTCAAGTACTTTAGCATTCGTTTTTTTTATAACATCCCTGTATTCGGGATTGTATATATATTTTTAGGCGTTATATTTTGACGTATTTATTTTTTATAGCCTCGTGAAAAGTTTTCCCTTGTTTTTGCACATCGTTTTATTTTTTCCTGACCAAAGTCGCGGTTGGTTTCGTATTTCAGTAGCAAATACAATATAATAAAGTATCTAAAATGACAGGTGCGACTTCTTTGGAAGCAGTGAAGAGAAAGATCCAGACTTTGCAGCAGCAGGCGGATGACGCAGAAGATCGAGCTCTGGTTCTGCAGCGCGAGCTGGACAATGAGCGCGAGCTCCGGGAGAAAGTGAGACAAATCTTCTTCTTTCTTTCTTCTTACATATCGTCTTTACGCTCTCCGGACCCTTCTACGCGCTCCCTCTGTGAGCACAGGCGTCTATAAAAAGCTCCCGGGCTCCTCTGAAGAATATAATTGTATGTTTAGGTGAACAGCGAGACCTGGATGCAGACGTGAGGTTGTGGAATGAAAGGCGTTGGTCCAAAGGGACAGTCCACCCCCAAATCTGCTTTTGGCCAGTTGTTAGGCCTCAGTGTTTTCTTATGCAAATTTATTGCACCATTTCTACTGTAATTTTAGCCTTACAAACCATTTTACTTGACAAAATTAACAATTTATTTGTTTTGAGTAGCAAGTGCTACGTTTTTATCTGTTTAGGTATATCATTGAAGTACTTAAAGACTATATATCTAGCTATTTATCTATCTCTATAGATTAGATATTTCTTCCCTGTTTGACGTTTTTGGACCTAATTCATACAACCATTAAACCATTTATCCAACAGGAAAGAAAAACTAAAAAAAAAGGGTAGTTACTGAACTATTTGATGATATTTCTTTAATAAGACCACTTAATTTAGATGAAGAATATGATGAAATGTTGTATGCAAGTACGTTTTTCCTTGGTATGAAAATGCTTGTCAAGGAAGCCCTCTCCCCCACAGTCCCTGGTGGATTAGATGCTTCATTTTATGAAATTTTCTGACTCATCCTTTGTGGAGCACTTAATGTTCAAGCTGCCATAAGGAAACATGGCCAGAACCCTACGGTCTGTTTGTTCTCATCTGAATGGTTTTAAACTTTAGGAAATGCGAATGTTCACACAATGAAGGATTGTTAGATCTTTCGTAGAACGTTAGATTTTGCTCTACTCCTGAGAGACCCAAAGGATGTCCCATGCATGGCTCCCAAAGGAACTGAGTCAGGATGTTGTCTCTTGCTCCACACTGGAGTTTCCTCTGAACCCTCTTCGTATTCAGATTACCATGCAGATACACAGGAAGCTGGCACTGCTTAAGAAAAGTCCAGTTCTTTAAGTGTTTGTGCATCTTTTGTCTAGAACCTGTTGACTTTTGGAGAGGTTAAGAAATGTTAGGGAGGTTTTTGGTCCCATCCTTCTACATCAATTCCTCCTGTCTCTCATGTGGCATCGCATCATATGCTTGTAATACAACTTTTGCTGACTTTGCTTTCATAAGTAGAAGTTTTCCCACCCTTAAAGTGACAGAATGGTCATGACGTGACCAATGACCTCTCCATCATGGTCCTAATTTATGTAGGTCATAATTCACATCGAGGTTAAACGTCAAGAACATGACCAGAAACATATGGTGAAGCCTGCACAAAAACCATTAGGCTTCTCAAATTTGCATCGATGGGTTCCCATGGTGTTAAAAATGATATCAAGACCTCTTTTGCATATCTTTTTCAAACACCAGTGGTCACTTACTTTACAATACTCCTACAAACTTCTGCTTTTATTTATGTTTGGTGAGAGACCACCAATCATTTTGCATCTGCAACTCCTTCTTTGGCTCTTTTAACAGTAAACCCTCTAAAATACGAATTTAAAAATAAGCCTTTGTTTAATATCCACTGTTCATTTTCATCCGATAGGCCTTATTTTCATAATATCAGCCTGTTGAAAGGTCATTACACTGATAGGGTTCGTCTTAGTGTTTGCTTAGTGTCACATACAATAGCACTGTGCCTCAGGAAGTCGACACTAGTCCCAGGTGATTCCCCGACATTACAACCCTAAACATATAATTGGATACGGACATCACAGTGGCTCTAACAAGATCTGGGTGCGCTGTGGGCCTGGGAATCCATAGATCTGGGAATGTCTGTGTCTCATATCACACATATGGGCGTTTGGGTTCGTTTGGTACATGATAAAACGTTCAAGGCTGCGTCCAGACACTCTTCGATAAAATATGGCTGGTTTTTGCTCTTCTTTAGTCTTTAAATCTTTTTTTGGCACTCCACCACTAGCATTCTCCAGAGTTTCTTTTACCATATATGGCTTGCATCTAAAGCAGCCAGGGAACGCAGTGACTAAGGAAAGGGCATGGCTCATGAGGGAGTATCCTGACCCTGAACTGAACGAGCATTTTGGGAGGGGAGAGGATGTGGAGTGTGTCCATTTCCTGTGCATTTTTCTCCTCCCCTCTCTGGCTCTCTTTTATTCGAAAGGGGGTCAACTTCCTACTCCATTGACGTCTTGGCGAAATATGTGTGAATAAATGTTCATTTGAGCCCTTCGTTAAGGATGTCGATATCGAATAGCATATTAAGATGCCGTTTTGTGAGATACGAAGTCAAATCGCGAGATAAGATTCAAACATTCGAAAATATAAAATATAAAGTCACAGTTGTGAGAAGTTGCAGCTATAAGAAATGTTATATCTTGACATAAAATGTCGCAATTGTTACTTTATTTCTCAAAACTGTAAGATATAAAGTTGTATCGTGAATAAAGTCACAATTATGAGAAAAATCTACAATTATAAGCAAGTTGCAATTGCATATACCTTTATATCTTGCAATTAAACCTTTATTTGGTATGACAGCCATGATCCATTTACTACCTTTCATGCTCCAAATAGTCTATTGGACCTTAAAGAAAGCAGCAGGAGTCCATAGCAGCAGCTCTGACTCGAAACAAAGATGCTATCAGAAAATGGACGATTTACTCCTCTTAACGTTTCCCCTATGCCCTGTTTTTCTGTCTCCTCTTAAAGTTTAAACCCAGATGCAGTTTCTTGGCTGTGAGATTTTCCTACCATTCTGAGAGCATTGCTCGCTCACTCAGTTGAGCGTCTGCACTGTGAGGGAGCCATGCTGATATTCGTCATAATTATAGTTGCGATTATCAGTCCAATAACTGGGCGGTTTAGCTGTGAGGTCTCTTTAAATCCGAGAAATGTCACAGAGGCACCATTGTGCTCATTCTGAGGCCAATCTTTGTTTGAATCACAACGGGTGGTGGTGGTGGTGGTAAAGGATGTAAAAATGTTTTTTCTGTCACAGTTGATTGTGCTTTGTGCAAAAAAAATGTAATTAAATATAAAAAAACCTTCATCTTGAGAATCCCCACAGACAGAAAAAATATTAGAACGCCATTCTATTAGTCACATGTATATTTGCATGTAATTGTATATAAGTAACCTTTGATTTTTTTTTTTTGTCGTCAGGCTGAGGGTGATGTGGCGGGCCTGAACCGCAGGATTCAGCTGGTAGAGGAGGAACTGGATCGGGCTCAGGAGAGGCTGGCAACTGCACTGCAGAAACTGGAAGAGGCGGAGAAAGCAGCAGACGAGAGCGAGAGGTCAATGGAAACCTTTAATTTTTAAAATAATGGTGGAAGGAATGAATAGCTGTGTTGCTTCGGCGGACCAGAACATCTTTAACTCATTGGAAAACAATCCACAAGCAAATATATTAGACGTTAGTGCAATGTGACAGAATGAAAATATCAATTAATCGCACACTGATTCCAAAATTTTCATGTGTTTTTCTGGTTTCTTTCTCGTATGCGTCATTCTATCCTATCGCAATGCCTGCTATGGATGCAGAAATACAGAAAATCTAACCAGGGGCCTGTTCCATAAAGCAAGTTTACCAAATAAGCCAGGCTTATGGCAGATAGTCTGACTTATTTTAATACAAACTAACTACCAATAAGTCAGACTAACTGAAATAAGCCTGGCTTATACTCTAATCTTGGTTTATGGAACAGGCCCCTGGTCCGAATTTTTAATGATGGATGAAAGTTTAGACGTAACCGAATGTGAGGTCAAATTTATTTTTCAGCGTGCGAAAATTTTAGACAAAAAATTAGGACTCTAAAAACTCTCAAGTGAAGACCTAAACCTTTTATTGTTGATAGAATTAAATATTAAGAACTAAATATTTCAGAACTGAGCTACAGAATGTTAAATATAAAGGTGCTTCAATGGTTCTTCACAGCGATGCCATAGAAGAACCATTTTTGGTTCCATTCAGCCAAAGCTTCTTTAAAGAACCATCTCTTTCTTAACTTTTTAGAATCTGAAGAACCTTCTTTTGCCACAAAGAACTTTCAGATGTTAAAGGTTCTTTTGGAATTTGCAGAAATGCCATCCATGTTCCATCTGGACTGTTGTTCACAAATAGTTTTAAATTTCTGCATGACGAGCTCATCAACAACATCTCCAAGTGATAATCTAATCACGAACTGCTTGTTTCACCTCCAGAGGCATGAAGGTAATCGAGAACCGTGCCATGAAGGACGAGGAGAAGATGGAGATCCAGGAGATGCAGCTGAAGGAGGCCAAACACATCGCAGAGGAGGCCGACCGCAAATACGAAGAGGTGGGTTACAAGCGCCTGAAGGAACAACGCTTCCAGATGTGTGAAGCTTCAAGTTCAATCTGAACGTCATCTCTGCTACAGGTGGCCCGTAAACTGGTGATTCTCGAGGGGGAGCTGGAGCGAGCCGAGGAGAGAGCCGAAGTCGCTGAATGGTATCATCTGCCTATTCTCACACTTCTGTTCTCACACTGTTTGTTGCTCGACCAGTCAAACCATTGTTTTCTTCTCAAACGCTTCCAGCAAAGCTAGCGATTTAGAGGAGGAATTGAAAAACGTTACCAACAACCTTAAATCCCTAGAGGCTCAGGCAGAGAAAGTAAGTCAACATCTCTCTTTTATCTGTTAATGTTCACAAAGTCACAATTTTCAGACCTCTATAATAATCATCGCTCGACTAAATCGCTTTGAAACTAAAAAGCCGTAATTGATGGTTAAAGTTCTTATGCAGATTTGCTGTATCTGTCTTTGTTTGCATGTTTCAGTACTCAGAAAAAGAAGACAAGTATGAAGAGGAAATTAAAGTTCTTAGTGACAAGCTGAAGGAGGTAAAGAAGGCAATAAATGAGACACGGGTCAAAGATAAGCTGCTCTTTCTCATCCCGAATGTCTTCCGTGTTGTTTTTCAGGCCGAGACCCGTGCAGAGTTTGCAGAGAGGACAGTGGCCAAACTGGAAAAATCCATCGATGACCTGGAAGGTACGAAAATAGTCATCTTTGTTTTAACCGAGTTTTGCAATATTGAGAAGAAAGTACATACATGAACATAGAGCTTGCTTAATGTCTACATGTTGTAGAAGTGCAAAAGACTGTACTGTAGCTCTTCCTGTGATCAGCAATGACTACTATTGTAGCCGTGTAGCGTGACTCATTCCAGCGCATCGATTCATTTGTGTGATTTGCTGTAATGAATGATTTTGTTCAGATAGTTCTTCACAGTGAACATGTTCATAAAGATTCACAGTAGCTGTTAGATATTTTCTCCAGCCAATCAAGATTAGCACGACAAAAACATTGGGGGAGATGATTAATTTTAGTTTGCTTGGTTTGGGCAGCTGTGCAAATAACTGATTCATAAACCAGATTTGATTGGTCTGGGTGGTCCATTTTAGTGAATCGCTTCGTTCATCAAGGAGTTCAAAAACTAGATTGGTTTTTTTTGGGTGGATCATTTTAGTGAATCACTTCATTCTGAAGGAAAGAACTGATTCAAAAACTAGATTTTATTTATTTGGGTGGTTCATTTTAGTGAATCAATTCATTCTGACGGGAAAGAACTGGTTCAAAAACTAGATTTGATTTATTTGGGTGGTTCATTTTAGTGAATCAATTCATTCTGAAGGAAAGAACTGGTTCAGAAACTAGATTGTTTTTGGGTGGTTCATTTTAGTGAATCACTTCATTCTGTTGGAATGAGCTGGTTCAAAAACCAGATTTGCTTGTTTTGGGTGGTTAATTTTAACAAATGGCTTTGTTCAGACAAATAGAACATTAATAAAAAATATATTTTACTCCTAAATATAATAATGTAATTGCCAATTATTTGATGTAGCTAACAACCTTTTCAAAAGCTGACTATAGTTTGACTTGGCGTACAACATAACAAGCTAAACTGTTCATATGAAAACTTCATTGAAGGTAAGGAACTGGGTAAATGAACTTTTCACCTTCAGAAATGACTAGTGGTGAAGCAGGACAAGTCTAAAGTCTTGCATGGATGGGGTTTTACAGGTCACGGGCAGGTCAGGCTCCACGTCCATATAACAACCATAAAACCTTTTGAAACACACAACACCATATTGTTTTTGAGCAATTCTGTCAGAGTTCCAGCAGGCTTATGTTTCAACTGCTTGAACCCTTCACCGGAAGATGATATATACAGCTCAGTGTAGGGAAGCGGTTTAAACAAGCCTGGTATTGCTTCTGTCCCAGGAGAAATGAAGTATGCCCATTTCCTTCAGCGCGAGTCAACTCTTTGACACCAAACACTACATTTGCTTATTAATAAAAATATATGACTAGTAAAAGTAATTGGGAAGGAGCATATCTTCTCTGGGCCAGATGGAAATTTTACAGTAATTGTTGGTTTGCACATGATTTTCATAGTCTGTTCCTGGTGTACCATGATCTGTTATATTGTGTAGTCTTCATACATCCATTAACGTCTTGTCTCTCTCTTTTTCATTTGGTTTCTGTCCATTGCTGCTTCTCATCCTTCGCTTTCCTGCTTTTCCCGCTGATCTTCAGATGAACTCTATGCTCAGAAGCTGAAGTATAAAGCCATCTCTGAGGAGCTGGACCATGCTCTCAATGACATGACCTCCCTGTAGATCCATCTCTGTCCCGCTCTGCTGCATCTCAGATTTTTCTACACTTTCCTCATGTTTGCTTCGTTTTCTTCAATGTGTCTTTGCTGTTGTCAATAAAACACTCCCGTCATTTCATTTCAGACTTTCAATCTTCTGGTTTCATTGTTAACTATTTGCTGTGAAGATTGGGAGGGGTCTCTACTGGGATTAAAATCTGTAAATTTGAGGAAACGTTTAGGCCTAGATGAAATAAAACTTTCTTGTAAGATGTAGTGATGTCAGAATTGTAGAGTTTAAATTATTACCCTTAAATCACAAACGAATGGAAAGATTAGAAATTATTTGGTCATGGAAAGTCATTGACGACACAAAGGTGAGGTTACATTTAAATTCGGACCGATTTCATACTTACACCTGTATTTACGTAATGTATATATTGTACAAATTTATTTTACTAATCTTCACCTTGGAAAAGTTCTTTAGATGCACCCTTCATTGTAATTTAATAGCCTACTATTACTGACACTGACCATGGCTAAGCAATTTTTTATTTTCATTTTGTTGTGAATGAAGTGCACTAAACTAAGACTAAGCTTATTTTCGCGTATACAGTAGCCTATACATATTATAGCAGTATTGTCTGACTAATTATTTTCATTTGTGCTTTCAGAAAAATTATCTTCTGCAAAACAAGAAAACCTCGAAATGCACCAAGTGCTGGATCAGACACTTCAGGAGCTGAATAGCTTATAAGAGAGACGATGAGAGAAACAACGTCTATCTTTTACAGCATTCCACAAATACTGTCCTTCATTCCAAACTAGCAAGCTATTGAGCTAATGTTTTTTTTTGTTTTGTTTTTTTTTTAAATCTGAGGTATTTCTTTTGCGCTTTTGTCCAAGTTGGCTCGATATCGCTACTTCCAAAAAATAGCCAGACAACCTGAGGTGCTATATCCGGTTTGTTTTTTAAATTAAAACACATTCTAAGTAGTTTAATAAATGTCATACCGTATGGAAAGTGAATATGGTAATGTGCAGAGCAAAAGTTGCGATATTAATGTATTCCGGTCAAATGAAGACATTAATGACGGTGCTTTATTTTCAGTGTTTCTCATGTACATCATGCGCTCCATCTTCTGGCCACATGATGCACTGCAGTACATTACTCCATTGATAATGCTATGCTATTTTTGACATGCTACACATTATCATGGTATATATCAAAGTACCTGAGAAATTTCGTGCAACCACCACAAAATAGGGACCAAACAAAGAATAAAGAAATATTAGCTCTTCAGTGAATGCTTTATTCCCTGTTTAATGTTTTTTTTAAATGCCTCAAACGTTTCTTTTTCCACTTTCTGTGTAATAAATTTTTATAAAAAGTCTCTTTGTGTTTGATTATTGTCCATAACAGTCCACTTACATGAACAACATACTAAGCTTCGTATTTTTACATGCTTCCAAGTTAGGGACTATGCCTACTTTTTTTATTTCTGTGAGTATCAGTTTATGACCATGTGACACAAAACGAAGCACAAAAACCATAAGCGAAAGCCTTGCTCATACATTATTAATTACCTAATGTGACGTTCTTCGAGCGACCTACCTGATTGGCTGAGGGTCGTTCGTTGGAAAGCGTAGGAAACTACCTGGAAGCATACTGAAATTAATATTAATTACGTCATGTCGAACAGGCCTTCCTGATTTGCTGAACAGCAGAAATTTGCCTTATGAATATTAATGAGGCGGTGTTACTGGACGATCCAGGAAAACGAACAGGGCTTATTCACTATATTAAGTCGTACGCCATGTCTCGCGCACAAATCAACTACACTCGTCTGTAAACTGATTATATGTTTTCACCAGAGACCGACTGTTGACTACAAAGCTATAAATACTAACAAATCATAATCTCAAATGTGACCTTTTGTTTAAACCACACCCTAAACACTTTTAACAGGTGAGGTCACTTCGGCTCGCGTCACTATACCCTGTGACTCGGCAGGTGAGTTATGCGCTATGAAAACATTACATTTTTCGCTACGTATTATTATTTATAATAGCGGCAGTCTTAAAAAAGCATCTTTACGTCAAGTATGTATTAGGCTACTTAGAATATAGACTGTAATGTTTTAATATAGCCTATGCAAGTAACGCGCTAAACGAAATTAAACTTCCTTTTTTGTTGTTGTTAAATCCACATTAAACAAGATTGGTCATAATCAAGATTTTGTGACACATAAAACGGCAGATCAATGTGACAGATTTGAGATATTTTACTTCCTATATGTCATATATACTGATAATTTGATTTAACTTAAACTTTTTATCCTTATGTAAGTAAGTGCATTAGTATGTGGGCTATTTATTTACTTATCTATTTATATTTGTTGACAATTTATTGTTTATTCTAACCTCTGGACAGTTCACCTAGATTTAAAATAAATGCATAAGTAAAATTATTTCATTCTCGGCGATGTTCATCATAGAAGTGTTGTATTGTACTTAAGTCATTGTCTAAATGAATTGTATTTTAATGTATTTTTAAATAGGCCTACTTTAGTCATTCTGTAAATTAATGTATTTATTTTTTATTAAAAGTGTCCCTTTTGCCTTCAAATTATTTGTGCCTTTAGGAGATACTGGATGTCATGGCTGTGCCTTTACCGCATGACAGCAGTAATGCAGCATTCGACTGGTTCACTGAATACCAGCGCAGCTGCATTTTGAAGAATGGAATTGTTCCCGAATGGTTCCATGGAATCATATCCAGGAAGTAATCAATCAAATACTGTATAATAATAAAAATAAGCGGGCAGCCTCTGAAATATGTCTGAATGCTTAGATTATGTATTATCATGAACACAGTGACATCATAGAGCAGAAAATCAGGTTCCTGATACCTGTCAGATAAAATATTTCCGTATTGTAGGGCTGCAGAGGACATGCTGATGTGCAAACCTCCTGGTTACTTCCTCGTTCGCGTTAGCGAGAGCAGAGTGGGTTATACATTATCTTATCGGTAAGCCTGTGTCAATGTGGCCATTGTTGTCAGTCAATAAACTTCACTATAAGGAAGTTTGATTCACATGTACAGTATTGTACATGAATGAGTCCACGGATTAATATAAATCTTTCTCCTAGTGCCGATGATCGCTGCAGGCACTTCATGATTGACGTCTTACCAGATAACCAGTATATTATAGTGGGAGAAAAGACGTGCTTCTCTTCCCTCCACGACTTGGTGGCCTTTCATCGCAGAAACCCCATACTCCCCTATAATGACTTGCTCACGGTGGCCTGCGAACAGGTATTGAGTTAAATTTGCATGCTATCTTGTTATTTCTAGATATGCCACAAACAGGTTTGTAATGGTTATCCATCAAGATATACCAATATAGATGTGCGATGTAAATTAGTCAAGACCAAATTGGCTTTCATGTTCCTTCTTGACAGCCTTAAGATGTTCTAAAACTTGTAATAATACAGTATAAAATATGTATGTCACAGTGAAGATTTTGATGTCACAGAACGTTTTGTACACTATTGCATTGTTAAATAGTATAAATATGTCATTTAACCCATCAACATCATGATAGGGGACAGACTCAATGATTATTTTCACCATCAACATTATTCTCTGATATACTGTATTTGGCTCTGAGCATCTTTTTGTGGTCTCATTTGTGTGCAGGGTGGTAAAAATAACTACGCCGAGTTGTTGTTTCCTCAAAAGAAAGATGCAAACCCTGGACAGGCTGAATGGATAAATCTTTCAACTCCAACACGTACAGCTCATTCAGATATCTCTGAACACGACCCGACTTCGCCGCTCAAAAGCGAATCATTTACATTACCTACAAGTCCTTCTGCGAGACTTTATCCCAGCTTGGAGACGGAAATGAGCTCTTTGAATCTGCAGAGCATGGTAATAGACATCAACAGATTATATAACGGTCTTGTAGTAAAAAGAATAGCTCACAACAAAATAAAAAATGTACTCAGACAATTTCAAGATTTAAATGATTTTGTTTTTTCCTCATATAAGATTTAAAGAGAAATTTAGCATTTCATCACTTGCTCACCCAATGGATCCTCTGTAGTGAATGGGTGCCGTCAGAATGAGAGTCCAAACAAATGATAAAAGCATCACAATAATCTAAGACTCCAGTCCATTGGTTAATATCTTGTGAAGTTAAAAGCTGCATGTTTGTAAAAAAAAAACGTATTCTGACGGCACCCATTCACTTTCATTCCACTGGTGAGCAAGTGATGTAATGCTAAATTTCTATAAATCTGTTCGAACTCATCTACATCTTTGTGTTTGTAACTATTCGTTCCTATTGAAATTTTTAATAAATTAAGTCCAAAAATGTGTGTTTTTATTTCAGAATCAGTCAGCAAAGCCCACTCTAAAGCCTCGAACAATATTTATGTCCAAGCCACCAGCTGAAGACACGCCACCACAGTTACCGCCCAGAGCATGCTTGCCAAATCGCCCGCAAGCCACCGCAGAAGCTGACAGATCGCAAGGGGCGATGCCGCCGGTAAGCTCTGACAGACATCAAATCCCACTCGACACACCTGTCGAAGGCCGTACCCAACAGAAACCCCAACAACCATTGAAACCGGTGGTCATGGGCTTGGCGCAAATTAAGAAAAAGCTTAAAAAGAACCGCTCCAAGGATCACATGTATGAGGAGATCGCTCAAGATGCGTCTCAGGAAAATGCAACCTTTTCTACTTTGGAGAGCAGTAACGTGAACCCTAAACAAGTGGAGGAAAATGACTATCAGGAATTACCTGAAACATCCACAGTTCAAGGCCGTCGGGCATCTGATGGGATTCCCAATTTTGCAGATCGACAGTTACCATTGGAGTACTTGAATCCACCTCCTTTTGCACCTGGTTACTAGATAAAAACATAAAGATGGGCGGTTTTACATTTTTTTTCATTGTCACTGAATAACGTGACGGCGTCAGTCTCTTTGTTGTGATGTTCTTTTTCGCTATGCTGCATTTCAATTTCTGACTCAACACATTCTAAACAACTGGAAAAACCTCTTTGACGTGGTAAAATATTTTAATATATTGAATGACAGAATGTGTTTTGCCTGAGGGCATGAATTTGAATATACTTCTGGATTACGTTTCCTAAAATCTGGCACTTTACATATCGGAATAGAAACAAAACACATTGTAAATATTAGCTTTTTACAACATTTGGTCAATATATGTACAGGTGAACCCAAGATTTACTGTACATGTTATTTCTTCAAAATACCTTGGAGTACCATGTATACCATGCAGGTTGAAGCTAGTTTGTCATGGTTTAGCTGGTCTTCCAGGGCCGTCTTCAGTTGGAGTGGTTGGTAACAAGTGATGAAAATCCAGTCTAATTATTCAAATTAGAATTAAAACAGGTATTTGTTTTTTGGTTGTCAAGTCAAGTTGGGCTTTATTGTCATTCTTCTAAACTTGTGGACACACAATGGAACAATAGGACAAAGGTGCTATATAGTTTTTTAAACCTATACATAGCTAACTTACTCATAGGGTAATCTAACTATAGTGTATTATAAATAATTGACTATAAATACACATAATCTAAGAGAAATAGAACTTTAGATAATGACTGTAGACTATATTGCGCAAAAGGGGTATTTAAGAAGCAAATAGTACAATTTGATTTGTGGTGCATTCACAAGTAAATATTTGTTATTCTTATTAAGTCATTGTAAAAAAGTGTCGGGTGGATACATATATACAGTCACGGCCAAAAATATTGGCACCCTTGGTGAATATGATCAAAGAAGGCTGGGAAAAGTAATCTGCATTGGTAATCCTTTTAATTTTTATATAAAAATCACAAACAATATGACCTTCCATTGGATAATAAGTATTTAAAATGGAAATATCATTATGAAGTAAACGTTTTCTCTTATACACATTGGACACAATTATTGGCACCCCTAGAAATTTGTGAAATAGTGAAATATCTCAGTCACTTGTAATGTATGGCCTGGCGAGTATCGTGTCCCATTCATATTCACATTCATATTCACAATTTTGAGCACTCCCAAGGTGATTATGAACTTGAAATGATCAAGCCATGGCTTCCTGTTTCACAGAAATATAAATAGTAGGGAAAACAAAGAGTGTCCATCACAATGAGAAATAAAACCAAAGAATATATTTCTGTATGTTCAGCAATACTTTAATAATACTAAATATTTTAATAAATAGATGTTGATGCATACATGATAATGTTAATATTAAGCTATTACTGTATATTCTGTTATTGGTTATAAATAGAAATGTTGTTCTTAAATATTTATTCTTAAGGGGAAAGAATTAATAGGGAAAATACGCTACAATTATTACAGATATTTACAGAATATATTCATTAATCATCTCATAAGATCTTAATTAAATGTTGATATCGTTGTAAGGCCACTCAGGTGTGTTCAGTCACTTGCAATGTATAGCTCGTGAAAGCTCTGCGCTCGTGCTGCTTGCTTTGCTTGCATACCTGACAGCCGCCAAAGAAGCCAAGAAAACAGATGAATTATGTAATAAGTTATTTAATCAGATATCAGCACCACATATGAATGTATGTGGGCTTGTGTGTGCAAGAGCGAGAGCGAGAAGAGCAGCTAGCGCGTGCCCAGTGTCGCGGTTGCTTAGCTGCGCGGTGTTTAACTACAGCAGGTCACTTGAGACACAAAAACAAACCAACGAGAGACACGTGTTTATTTGAAGAGGGTCGCCGGCCTTTGTCATGTGTATTCTGTCATGAATAGACCATCTGGAGGACCAGCTATCTTACAGAGGAACCGGCTTAATTGCTGTTAATTTAATGAAGACTTTTTTTATTCTCTGTCTGACAGATGCCTGGGCGTGTAAATTTACGACTGGACTCGCGTCGTCATGGTAACCACCCGAAGTTAAACAATAAGTGTGTTTCCTAGCTCACTTAGAAGTCGCGCTCGGTGTAAATAAGAATTTATTATATGAAATGAATAAGAAGTAATGTGGGGAAGGGATAGTGTTTGTAAGAGAAATGGACATGGGATTCAGGAATGGCCGGATGGGTGTAAATATGAGGGGGATTTTGTGAATAACCTGAAGCATGGCACTGGTGTCTTCACATGGCCAAATGGAGAGGTATGTTTCACTTCACAATTAACATTACATCGTTCTAACATGAGTCTAACATTTAAGTTGTGAACCCGTTCATTAATGGGCATTGTTGCATAAATATATTTTGGACTGGAACATAATATTAAGTAACTGTAAGCTCATCTTGAAAACACCCAATAACATATAACATATGCATCTAACAAATAAAATAAAATAATAATAAAATAAACTAAGAACAAAAGAAAAACAGTGTCATAATTTTCACAGCCTCTTGAATTTGTAGTTATTTGTAACAAAAATACATTTAATTATGTACTGATTTCAAATACTAGCCAGATAGCACACATACATCTAGGAGACATCTATTTGACGTCTGCATTTACATCTGCAAGATGTATTATTTAGGTTGTTTGCTCATCTGCA
>JAUMHP010000035.1:1010764-1022875 GCA_032361065.1 Enteromius trimaculatus | reverse complement strand
ATATACATTTTCTAATGTTTCAAAATATTTTTCTAAATGCTACAGATTGACTAATCATTTACTAAAGGGCTAAGAACCTCACTTCACTTCACTGACCATTTTTCTAAAAAAAAAAAAACACTTTGAGATTTTCAGACACTTCCTTTTGTACCCAGTTTATAGAAATTGCCAGGTGATAAATAAAAGCAGTGCTGAAAGGGCAACATCTCTGCGCAAAATGCTTCCTAACCCCATAGTGAATTTTAGCAATTATTTCAAATCCTTTCCCTGCACTCAAATTCTGGCAAGCAAACTGGCATAAATGTTGCTGACATACTGTATAAGATATAGAAGAAGAGGGCGAGACGTATTAAGTTATAATATGAGACAGAATTTAAGGGCACTTTGAAAACCCAATCTTCTCAGTCAAGACCCGGAGCTTGAGAAGCCACTAATTATAACTCAGGAAGTTAAAGTTGCTGCCCCCTCCGGGGGCCTTGGTCCCATGTAGGTCATTGGATGTCAGAGCGGCAGGGCAGCGTCTGGGCATTTTGACACAGCCAAATTTGTTTCTTGGCTGTTTGAATGCCCCTGTGGCTGCCCGTGTCAGTTTTGCTCTCGGGGTGAACGTAGCTCTGGCAATTCCGTGATCCCACAACCCTGGGGGATGTTTGATGTCTCAGACGACTGCCTCAGACAAAACAACTGAATTTACTTTCTCTGAATGTGTACTGCGTATGTAGCCTGTCGCCAGGAAAACGGTGGGGTTTTCTTTGTCGGTACGTGAAAGGGAAATCAACACACTCTCTAAGATTGTTTCATGTTCTTCCCCTTCCTCTGTAAAGTTTTTTCACTCCAGGCAGTCTATGTTGCTGCTGTTTGGAGATAAAATTGGTATTCTAACAAGTGCTCACTGCAGTGGCTGATGGGGGGAGAAATCAAGCACTTAAAAGTGCTCGAAATGGCAAATAGTGGTGATTTTCAGAATAATACCCCAGCTGGAGGTCAACCGACCAAAACCAGTACTCACTGTGAGTTTTACACATTAAAATGGTCAATTATTAAACAAAAAGCACCAATATATATTAATATCATAGGCCTTTGGTTTGAGAATTTCACACTGGGAGCAATTTGCAGTGACATGACAAAGTCAAATGGTGACAAGTTGAGAACAGTTCGAATTTGATGAAAAGTCAAATGCGTCCCCATGGACAAAATGCAAGTTCTTCGAACTATTTTTCTAAAAACATCTGCTATTGGTCTAAACAAAGACATAGCTCCGCCCCAAACTATGGCTGAGTCACTGTTGCCATGTTAGTCCATAGTCTGCTCAAGCAAACAAAGCAATACATGATTACTGCAGACAGTTGTATACGTTATACTAATAATGAGCAATAAATAGATGCTAGATACTGATATCATATCTGATTTACTTGAGGGGTTCACTCTGGTACCAATTCGCAGTGACAAGCCAAAGTCATTTTAAATTAGAATTGGCCATGTGAGGCAAAAAAAAGTTTGACTTTCCTGGTGAACGTGTAATTGCTGTTCTACTAAATAAAATGAGACAAGTGAAGATTGTTTTCAAACATGTTTTCCGAACACATCTGCCATTGGTCAGCCCCACCCCAAAATCACACCATTGGTTGATTCACTGTTGCTATGCTGGGCTAATCTGCTCAAACAAACAATATTGTGAAAACTGGGGGGGTACTGGATGGGTTACTTTAAAGTTGTCTATGAATATTAAGCTGAAGCTGTGAAATAAGTATTTTAATAAAAAATAACATGCTACAGCTTTTACTATCTCAACCTGCACAGGTCATAGCTTTTTGTTAGGTGAGTTAGCAATAACTCCTCTAGGCCACTTCAGCGTTAAAGGTCATCATAGACGTACGATGTGACGACCACATGCGTTGGGTCTCTTTACCTTCAAAAGAAGCGCCAGGTAAGGTGAACATTTTTAGCTTCATCTGCCTCTTGTCAAGAAAAGTGCCATTTTGAAGAAAGTTTCCCATCACTCAACATGCGTAGCACCTCTTGTTTGACCTTTGGCTAGCATAGCATTTGGCTGGAATGTTTTTTTGGGGGGGTTTTTTCTGCTTGTAATGGTCTGAATAAATCTGATCTCTTTCACTTTCTCTCTTCACCCAAGAGGTTCAACTTTAGACAATTTAGTCTCTCTAAAGTAACTCCTAGTCTGGTCCACCTGCTTTCACAAGCTGTAATTAGCATTAGCCTCTAGTCCTAATTAAATCGCAGATACGCTGTGTGATAACTCGACGTGAGAAAACGGAAAGGGTTTCAGGTTTCCACAAAAGCCTGAAGCTTGGCAGAATAAAGGAAGAAGGAGAAGGCCTTAATTGTTTCCTTGCTGTTGCTAGCGCATGCTATTTTTGTCTTTTGAAAGGACACTAGTGATAAACTCCTAGCGTACAATGCCGCCGCTAAAAGACAAGACAAGGCAGGGCAGAAATGTAGGCGCGTAGCGAATACAACTTTGCATAAGCGATTTCCATTTGAACAGAGGTTTGGTTTTTGAACTAAGTGGATTTTGAATGCAAAATGTATTTGCATCTTTGATTAATTTATCTTGACGCTATGGCACTTAACCATCATATGCTTGGAAAATTGTTAAAGTTTCCCCTCTTTTGGTCACATCTTATCTCGTCTAGTGCACAAAGTAAGCCTATAGCGCTGTAATGCCCAATCACTCAGGAAATGCTCAGAATGGTGTTTATTGTAATTTGTTGCTTTTTCAAACCTGCTGTGATAGTACATTTGGGAGATCTTTTAATTATTTTTAACTTGTATCGTTACTTTATTTAAATCACTGGACGCCAAATGGCCCTTCAGTCAGTGCTGTGGTTTAATGAAATCAACAGGTTTTCTTACCACATGTGTTAAAATGCTGCTTTGAGGCCTCTGCTGTAATATCGAGGTGACCTTGTATTTGGACAGGCTTTCTCAGTGAGGAGAATAGCTGGTTGAGTGTTTTCTCTAGGCATTAGTGAGTAGACTAACTAATTAGATCTTATCTGACGGGGTCAGGGCTCAGTGAACAGAAGGATGAAAATGAACCGATGTGACTGGGAATGAGAAGGAGGTTAAACTGCAAGCATCGAAAGCTATAAGGAACCAAAATGTATATGGTTGATCTGGGGATAGTTGTCACAAGGAGAACTATAATTATAAGGTTTACCATTTAGCTAACTCTTTTTCAGTGGGTCTTTTGTGTGCTATCTTTAAAATTCTGGTCAACAGCGATGGAAGTATTCAATGTCTTTGACTGCATGTCAGCATTTGAATTCATCATTATGTGTTTATCCCAGTGCATTGCTGGATATTAACATTTAATAGTTTGAAAGTGTTTGAGATATTCCTCTGGGTATAATATATTTTGTTGGTTTAATGTGCAACAATCATCTGGCATACTGAAGTTACATTATGCAGCCATTGTAGAATAACTTTCACAATTACGGCTGTTCAAGTAGTGCTATGTAAAGCTTTTTCCTCGTCAACGGGGTAATTAATACTCCCTTTAGAATTACATCTCTTCACGTGCAATTTGCATAAAAGTCTCCGCGTTATTTGCATGCTCTGCACGTTTCCCTTGACATAACCAACACGCACACATTCTTAGCCATACAAACATTCCTATAGCATTTTCTTGGGTGTAATTTATATTTGTGGGTATTTAATGAGGCTTTTGAATCTCCTTAGATGAAAAGACCAGCGCGCATTTTAGTCTTTAGGGACTGTAAGATTGACAGTTACAAGAGTATCCCATGGTTATGACACACTCTGAGGGTCAGTGGTAAATCAGCTGACGTCAGACGAGGAATTGAATTGTCAATTTCAATCTTGAGCTTGGGCACCAGGGGAAACGGGTTCTCTGTTTCTGTGAGGGCTTTAGGAATGAGAAGTGACTATTGTAAAATTGGATGCTTGAATTCTAGACTAAATGGCTGTGCGGTGTGGCTTGGGTTTCATTATGCATGATTTCATGACAATATTTATAGTCTAATGTAAAGGCTTATTAAAATTTTGTTCTGTGTGATTTAATTTCGAAGCATGAATTAAACATTTTGTGAGTGGTGTCTCAATACACAGTCAGTTTAAAGAAATGGATAAATTAGGCCGGGTTGAGCGTTCTGTGATCTATTAGACAGATTTCTTTGAAGTAAAAAAATTAACCTGGGGCTTGATATCTATAGTGTCAAACTGCTAGAAAGCCCCAAAATATGCCACATTGAATGTAAAGTTTTGTACTACATTTAATTGCTACTACTTGTAGAAAGAGTTGCTGGGACAATATTGGTATTACTACTAAGACAACTAAACTTTCCAATGCATAAAATACCAAGTTACTTGCATTATCACACACAACCGCACTGCTGTTTTGTTAAGCCACTTTAGCTGTGCTACCAAGATGTTTTATGCATTTTTATAACCAATGAATCCAACTTTTTTTTTTTTTTTCACCAACAGAGTGACATGTACAATTGTGTTGTTTGGATAATGGTAATCCTAAATGAATCCTCAGAGGCACTGTAAAAACTCAGTGACTTACAAAGACTAATGGCTGTTTTACATTCTTGGTCCCTAATTATGCTGTCATTTATGCTTTCTTTTAGAACAGTTTTGAGCCTTTATTGTTTAGTTGTACCAACATGGTTTTACATAATCAAACATTGTTGACTTCTAAAACTAGCACAGTAAAGACAAAGTTTCACGGCTTTAGAAATTTTAATACATAATTGGTTTTCTTAACCTGGATTTGTTTATAATCAAAGCGTAATTATTAATTTCTCTATTTTCTTTTTGTCTCTTGTACAGATCCAAGGACTGACAGATTGAAAGCATTGCTCAGCGATTCAAAAGCAAAGCAGTCAAGAAGTCAAAGACCATGAGTTACAGCTGTGGCAAGCGACGCTATAAACCTATAACGAGGACCACGTAAAATGGGGACTATATTTGGCATTATGGTCCCTAAACAGCTGTGACTGCCCTCAAGACACCTTTTACCTCCAGAACCTGTGTCTTTGTAATCCTATTGGCCGTCTATCTTCTGTGATCATTTTTCTTATTTTGAGCCCTAGCCTCTTTCATTTCCCACCTTGATCAAAACAAATCCAGTTTTTGCTCAAAAATGGCTGGCAGGTTCAGCATATCTCGTGCTTTTCCACCCTGCTTCCTCATCCTCTCTCTCCCTATATTTCTCCTCCTCCATGCACCTTCTTTTGTGAGGGGTGACTGCTGGCTAATTGAAGGGGATAAAGGCTATGTGTGGCTGGCAATCTGCAGTCAGAACCAGCCTCCATATGAGACAATCCCACAGCATATTAACAACACCGTCCATGACTTAAGGCTAAATGAGAACAAGCTCAAAGCAATTTTCTTCAGCTCCCTCAGCCGATTCACCAACCTTACTGACCTCAACCTTACCAAGAATGAAATCTCCTACATTGAGGATGGTGCCTTCGCAGGGCAGGCCAATCTACAGGTCTTGCAATTGGGATATAACAAGCTAACCAACCTCACCGAGGGGATGCTGCGAGGGTTGGGTCGAATGCAGTGCCTGTATCTGCAGCATAACCTTATTGAGGTAATTGCAACCAATGCCTTCTGGGAGTGCCCAAGCCTTAGCAGCCTTGATCTTTCCTCTAATAAATTAGCAAGGCTGGATTCATCCACCTTCACTGTTTTGGGTGGACGGCTGATAGTGTGTGAACTGGCTGGAAATCCTTTCCATTGTGGCTGTGATTTGTATGGCTTCCTTATCTGGCTAGAGGCATTTGACAATGTCACTCACACATATGACAGGCTCCTGTGTGAGACCCCAAAAGAACTTTTTGGCTACCCTCTTCTAAGTCCTAGAGGTAATCATGGAAGAAATGCGCGTTCTATCCTGTCGTCCATGTGTAAAGATGGAGTGATTGTTGGTGGCATAACGGCCCTGCCTACTGACTTGGACTCTTCTGGGATGGGGATTGATTTTTATGATCCGATGGGACCTTATCCCCAGCCCACAGCTTCATCAACCACAGACCCAACATACAGCCCTACCATTAAGTTACAAACAGTCTCCCTATCTGCTGCATCCCTCTTGGTTCAAATACCCAAGCCCTACAGTAAGATGTATATTCTAGTACAGTATAACCACACCTATGTGTCAGACATCATGAACTTAAATAAAAGGAAAGAAATTGTCAAACTAAACAAACTAATGCCCCATACAAATTATACCTTTTGTGTTGCCTCCATTCGCAACTCCCAGCGATACAATCACACGTGTCTGTATTTTGCAACTCGGCCTGCAGGCCGTGAAGACTTGCAAGCAACACCTTCTACCACCACCCATTACATTATGACCATTCTAGGCTGCCTGTTTGGTATGGTCATTGTGTTGGGCTTGGTGTACTACTGCTTACGTAGGCGTCGAATGCAGGAGGAAAAGGAAAAGTCTATTAGTGTTAAGAAAACTATCTTAGAGATGCGCTATGGGCCAGAAGCAGCTGCTGCAGCAGCCAAGGATCCTTCAGCCTTGCAGAAACTTCATGACCAGTCTCATCATCAACACCACCACGGCAAGCTGTCCCAGTCAGCATCCTCCAGCTTGGGTGTCCTTCATAGTTCAGCCAACACCACCTCTTCTCGGCTTTCTTCTCTTCCACAAGTGGAGAAGATGGCTACAGCTTTCTCAGAAGCCATGGCCGCCAATAAGGGCAACTACATGGATGTAAGAACGTCAGCAGGAGGAGAGGAGCGAGTAAGAGATGGAGTTGTAATAGGGTCAGGGGATGAAATCACAAGGGATGAAAATGGGATTAATGGAGGAGATGACTCTGATGATGATGGCCGAGATTCAACATCTGAGATCTCCACCATTGCCAAGGAGGTGGACAAGGTAAATCAGATTATCAATAACTGCATTGATGCACTCAAACTAGACTCTGTAGCTGTTGTGGCTGCAGCTGCGGCCACTGCAACTACAGCAGATAACACTGCCTCTCCACCACCTCCTAGTGTCCCTTCATTAGCCAGGGGGCTAATTCCGCTTTCTCCTACCATCACAGAGACATGCCAGATCATGTCGTCCCCTAAAATCCGTCCTCCACCCCCTGTACCTCTTGTTTTGCCCCTTTCTGAGCGGCCCGGCATTAGCGGAGGTGGGTTTCTCTCCCCTCCCTACAGGGACCCACCCCCAGCTACAGCATCCCGGCCATTGCAGAGGCAACTCAGTGCAGATGCTGCAGTTGTTCCTATCAACTCTGTTAAAAATCGCTGCAGCGTTTCTTCCGGAGGCTCTGTTAAAAGTGCTCGGGTCTTCAGTCTGGACGTCCCCGACCCTCGAGGCACAGAGCCATGCAAGTACCCTGAGAAAGGCAGCCCTGTTCGGTGCGGGGAGCCCATGGAGAGGTTGCCCTTAATAGGGGTTCAGGGAGTCAGTAATGGCAGAGGAGATGGTGGCAGCGGGGGTGGAGGGGGAGCCGGTGGTGGCAGTGGTGGTTCGGGTGGGTGTGGTGTTGTGGTCGGAGGTGGGGGCAGCACAGCTCAGCAGCACCACTTGGAGGTGCACCCAGACTACCACTGCTCAGAGCACCGACACTCCTTCCCCGCCCTCTACTATGAGGGTGCCACTGACTCCCCTGCCCAGAAAGTCTCCTTTCTAAAGCCTCTCACTCGCACCAAGAAGGACACTGCCTATTCACAGCTTTCTCCCCGCCACCACAATTACTCAGGGTATTCATCTAGCCCTGAGTACTCCTCTGAGAGCACGCTTAAAATCTGGGAGCGCTTCCGACCGTACAAGAAAAGCCCCCGTGAGGAGGCCTACATAGCCGCTGGCCATGCTCTTCGAAAGAAAGTGCAGTTTGCAAAGGATGAGGATCTCCATGACATTCTGGACTACTGGAAGGGGGTGTCAGCACAGCAGAAACTGTGATACTTGTGAGAGACATGACAAAAGGAGGAGAGGATGTGGAGAACAGAACCGATGACTCTTGAGACAGCTCGGCAAACTCCATCAGCAGGTGCTTTGGTCCCTATAGGCCACCACAGAGACAAGCGTTCTGAAAGAGACAGAATTAAGCAGGTGTTCCAAGCTCATTAAGGCATAGATAAGCAACCAACCAGAAATGCACAGGAAATGTGGCACTTAAAACGGCATCCAGTTTCAGTTTAGAATCTCTCCATTTTACCTTGTGTACCACCTATGCTCTCTTGCACTGTAGTTTGACAAGATAATAGTCTTAAATGAGGAATTAGTGTTTTTATTTGACAAACTCCTGAATATAGTCTTGAGTGATGGTGGTAACTAATGCTTGTCAAGATGATTGTTTTAAATTGTTAATTAGAAAGAGGGGAAAAAAAGAAGTGCGTTTTACTTGGCTTCACACCCATTTCCTTATGTTTCTCAAGCAAAGCATATTCATTGATTTGAGACACCTACTCAAATTTTACACAGCATGTGTGGGCCAGAGTTATCAAACCAGAGGCACAGCCAGCCTCAAAGACATTTTCAGTTAATTTGTGGATACTTATTAATAGTTTTTATTTCATTCTAAGAAGGGAAAGAGTAAAATGGGTTTTGAGAATGAAAGCTTTATGTATATGTTTGATTTTAAAAATGGCAGCTAGATATAGACCCCAATGTTGTAATAGGCTAATATACACGTTACACAATATATACACAAGTTACCATTATGTATAAAATATTGAGGCATGTTACAAAAAGTTAGCCTGTTGGGAGGCAAAATGCCAAAACTTAATTCAATGACAAACTTTCACAAAATGGCAAACCTAATTTGCAACCTATAATTTAATGAAATGTTAAATATATAATTTCATAATAATAGTCATGCTGGTGTTTGAGTAAAACTTTTCAATAACCTGCTAAGCTTATGACAGGCACAGAAATCCTTGAACAGGCTTCACATATGTAAAATACTTATTTTTTTCCCCTATTGATTCCACAGAATTCGATGCCATATTTGCATTTCAATGATTACTTGGTCAGGTCTACTCTGATTCAATACTATAGTAGCGCTGCTGTAGTTTCTCCCTATTGTTCTGGCCTTCTGTTTCCTGTTAAATCCCACATCTCCTGACCTAATGTCGTTTATGGTCAAACTAGGGATGGTATGAAACAAATTCAAATATTTCTCACATCTCATTTTTTTAAGACCTTGCCATTGTCCTTGCATGACTTTATAGCGAAAATTAATTAGTAATTTGCAGCAGAGGAGTCAAGAGGTCACAGAGGTGCTAATATTATTAACACTGCCAGATTGGAGAAGTGATTGAAATTAATCTCACCCTTTCCGGTCAGGTCATCACCCAGAATGCATCCCTGGAGTTTTGATGATTCGCCGGTGGCAATGAAAGGCAAGCTAAAGCTCTTCTTCTTAAGAGCAATATATTAGCTTAAATATTAGCTTTACAAAATAGGCCTCTGGGCTTTGAAATTTCAAGCAAGGGTATTTTTGAAGACAAACATTAGCAGTCATTGTTAACTAATCAATGTAGATCTCAATAAATTATGATTGACATGCATTGGGTTTTCTCAGCGTTGAGTGTAAACGTCATTAGAATCCAGCCTGTACATGTGAAACTGATGTTCATTTTACAGTTGCAGTTGGCCAGTGGTGAAACTTATAAACTCTGCATCAATAATATGTCACATCATCCTTCAAGGGTCAAAATCAATGCTCTGTAATTGAGAATTGACACTGTCAAGTCAAAATTCAAAGGTTTGCCTTGTGAGCCATTTTAGTAAAAGCTCTCACAGGGAATTCCAGATTGCAGTTAAAGTCAAATAAGGCAAGATGAACATTGGCTACCCTGTTAAGAAACAAGCTACATTAATGCTTAAGCTAATGTTTTCGTTGTGTGTATCAGAATAGTGAGAGAACTGAACAGTATATGAACAAAATAAACACAGATTGATATGAATATCACTGGCAAACATGGAAAGAGCTTGCAACCAATCGACAAACCCACATATGCATATATTCCACCATCATTAGCTTTCTTGAAATCTCATTTATTCCTATTTAAAACTCCAAAAGTAGTTTTTTTTTTTTCTTCCCCCCAACTTTTTTTCCTAAATTCAGTTAGGAGATGAGTTTTCTAAACAGCCTCAAGGCTTGCGTTATTGCACTGTGGTTGGGAGATACCAAGCTAAGACAATTGGAGATAAATTATTATGCTCTTGGAATGTTTTAAGTATATTGTTGGCATATGGGAATGACAGTTATTTGTGGTTTGATTCCCTGCTGATAAGTTGTTTCTTTGGTAACTTTTATGTGTGTGTGTGTGGTCTTAAAGGTATACAATGTTGATCAGATGTAACTGATGGATGACTGAAAACTGTGACAAACACAACCAACAAAAGAACAATCTATACTAACAATGGTTACATACAGTATATGTACAAGTAGTATTAGATTTCCAATGGGTATGTCCAGTGAAAACAAAATCGCTGTATGTGTACACACAAACACTCACACACGTACACAAAGGCATATGCAGAGTCTACAATCTACACATAATGTATAAGTTTACAGACACATAGTCTTAAAAGTGCCCTCTTGGCACTAAAACAAAGAGCAAACTATTTTAAAGGACGGTGCCAAACATTTGTAAAATTGTTACTGTTATTTATTTGTCGAAGTAACTGCATTGTTTTAAGATTGAAATGTCATTGTAGTTGTCGTTTATTTAATGTGATTTTACATTTCAGAGGATGCTATATATTAACTTAATGGATTCATTTTTGTCTGCCAGAATGCCCTCCTGATCAGGTGTACTCGAGGCCAAGATGCTTTTGTATAATTTTAATGTGAATTGTGTTTTGATTGATTCCCAGGTATAATATGTAGCTTAATATATCCAAATGAATGGATAATTAACATCAAGGCTGTATTTATTTGCATAAAAAAAAAGACATCCAGCGTGTTATGCCCAAGCATTTTGAATTTGGAACTTACTAGAAATACCTCAGGAAATTATAAAAAGTAGTTTTGCTCACATAAATGCCACTTTAACTCCCACAACACTGGGTGAGTAAAGTTCCCTTCTCTATACGGTTTTACCGTGAACCGCAGTTTCAACAGTTTCCGTCCTCCCACTAATAAAGTTTTAAGCAGCGAAAGACTTACGGCCTACAATTCTCTGGCCTCCTACCATCTTGTCCATGAAGATAATAAGCCTTTCAAAACCAACCATTGTCCTCTAATGCACTTGTCAAATTTAGTTGCATGTTGAGAGTGTGATGAATCCTTTTTTGGCTTTTTTTCCCCCTGCTAATGTATTGTGCCAGCAATTTCTCTTTCATATCTCTATTCCTCATGCTCCAGCTGAGTGTCCGTGCTCACGCTCCTGAAGCCTTGATGAAATAAATTTGGTGTGCGGGTAAAAACACAGAAAGAGTTTCTTATTTTAATGAGCTGTACGTACTTTCAACTGCTTTAATCAGGCCAGGCCCCCGCAAGACCCCTGATTAGACACCAGAACAAGGAATTAAATGTCATTCGCGCTCTCCATGGCACCACTCCGGGTTTAATGCAAAAAGATTTGAATCGCAGAGCATTCCCAACCCCCTTATCTTGAGATGGGTATTAACTCAGCAGGTTAACCAAGACCTTAGAGAAGAACCCGCTGTGATTGAGTTTTGCATGCCTTTCAGTCAAACCATTTTTGAGTAATAAGTGAGCCGAGCCTGGGGAAGAGAACAAATTTAAGCAAGCGATGGATCAGCACACATTATTAGTATAGCTTCTGTAATAAGATCAAGTTTGATGTAAATTACTAATTCAGTTGCTTTCATGCCAGCTTTGCATAATTTAGTTTTCAGTTTTGTACAGGTTTGCAAACTGCCTTGTTTTATGTGTAAACTATTTAAAGTTATGAAATATGCACTCTACTTTTTTTTGGCGCATGATCTATACCCTGAAAGCACACTTACATCTTGGCGACGTCTATTTTATGTCTGCGTTTACATCTGCAAGACGTATTACTTAGGTTGTTAGCTCATCTGCAATACGTCTATTGGACGTCTCCTTTTAGATGTCAAATAGACGTCTATTGGATGTCTTTAAGATGTTTATGATTTAGAGTGTATGTAAA
>JAUMHP010000035.1:991107-1003939 GCA_032361065.1 Enteromius trimaculatus | reverse complement strand
CTATCTATCTATCTATCTATCTATCTATCTATCTATCTATCTATCTATCTATCTATCTATCTATCTATCTATCATAACAGTCACGTGAGTGTGTTCACCACACGCATAATGTCATTTGGTATAATTCGGTGTTGTGACAGGGCTCTCTCTCCCTTTCCCTCTCTCTCTCTCTCTCTCCTCCCGTCGTCCTATCACCCTTCTTTCTCTCTCTTTCTCCCTCCCATCCTACCTCGTTATCCTCAAACTGAGGCGCACGCAGTCCGCTCCGTCCGTGCACACACACACACGCACACCTGCGGGAGGAGCTGCGCTGCGGAGCGGAGCGCTGCGGGGCGTGAGACCGGCTTCGCTCACACTCAACTTGGGCATCATCATCATCGGCGCCGGCGGATAGCGGATCTGCTCGGGACTACATCCAGCCACGATGTCCGACTTTATTTTGGCATTTCTGAGCATGTCGGGATTAATTCTGCTGGTTAAAACGCTGACAGTGGCCGGGGCTGAGCAAGGTAAGACATACCAAACTCCGCTTATTAACGTATATTTATGATTTATTTACATGCATTAGCATATGCTACTCTGAAAGTGTTAATACATATTTGAACAGTGTTTAATATTAAAACTTTAATGTATGCTGGGAAGTATCTATCTATCTATCTATCTATCTATCTATCTATCTATCTATCTATCTATCTATCTATCTATCTATCTATCTATCTCTTACTGTAGCTCTATATATCTTTTTTTTCTTCTTATATAACATGACGTGTAACAGAGAGAGCCTGGCTGACTGACTAAATCAATAACCAGTTTATTGACTTCTTTATGTGTAGAAGTTGTAGTTGAAGAAAACAGTTTCTAACCATTTGTTAAAGTTGTGTTGCTGTGTCCTTCAAACTTAGCCTCTCAAAAATAAGGGCTCTCGATGGTTTCTACAACCTCTTTTAATCAAGAACCTTCTTTCGTGCCGTTGAGGACCACATGATTCTTTGGAGGTGAAGAAGAAAGTGCTTGCGGCTGCACTATACAATTGATTTTTTGGGTTTCAGGTTTCTGGAGATCTCCAGAAATGCACATTTTTGATGTCTGCCTCCTTTAAAACTCTCGATTCGCGCCGTCGGATCATTAATAGACGCTTCAAGAACTGAACTAGGGTGTGTTCTAAGACTAGATGTTTCAATAAACTAAAGGAGATAAAGTTCTTTGTGGAACTTAGAGGCTGCAAATCCGCTTTTCAGTCACCTTTATCTGTAACAGTAGCTGCTTTAACTAGGGTATGAGTGTCATTTTTCATAAAAGCATCTACTGCTGACTCCCTGATGGCTTTTAAATGCAGTATCATCTTTGTGTGTTATTAGGAATAATGCAGTGAGTATGTGTTACACTGATCCATCAGATGTGACTTAGTTTAACTCTGGATAAATGGCAGGGTTGCTTTTACAGCACAGCCGTGAATGGTTTATTAGGTTAATAGCAAATGCAACCGAATGATTCATCATGTAATGGCATCGTGGAAACCTAAAACTGCCAAAATTACCTTGACTAGACACTTGGCAATAGCGCAAATTTACGCCATCACATATCTAATAACTTTTTTGCCAAATTTGTGGCCTAAAATGCTATAATCATATCCGAATAATAGATATGGATTGGCTAGGTGAAGATTTCATGTGGGGTTGCTTACAAAGGGATGGTGTGTTACCGAGTTTATCGAGCAGGCATTCAATAAACCGTTGACGAAATGTGGTTACCCTAAACAAATCAAGCACCGCAACAAGTGCAGCTCCCTAAGGGCTCCATTACCGCGAACCGAAAACACTAATGGCCTATAGACTGAATACTTAGTGTGGTAAATGTGTCTCTGTCAGTGTAATGTCGGCTAGATATTTCCTTTCTGGTGATATATCATGCTGTCGGATGGAAATATGTCATGTTATTGACACAGAATTTCCACTTGAATGCGAAAACCGAATGAAGTTTGCGATACATAATGTGATTTCGACCTTCATGTCATTGGTCTTGTTTTGTGAGAGTTTATGTTCAGCCAAACCGCTTCATTGTTTGGATGCAATTGTGCTAGATGGCTGACAGGAACTCGTTTTATTATAAGTGAAATCAGGTGGTTTTGTGGTTCAGGTGGTAGTTTTGGCTTCAACGTCTGTCTGGTTGATTCTGGAAACAATTTCTGGTAAAAAAAAAAACACAACATTTATGTAAAGCATGAGGATTTTGGATTCATGTTTGCGGGTGATGGCAATCTGGACTGCTGGGTCGCTTATGAATGCTGTTTTCTTGGGATAGGCCTTTGTTGAATGTCAATGCTGCGTTAATTTTTTAGCATTGGTTCAAGACTTGACTCATGACTCAGCTGGGAAAGACTGGCTTGAGTAATGTTCTCCACTTTCTGTTACCGCAGTTCGGTCTTGGTTTTATATTGCATTACTGAAGTGAAATTATCTTTATCTTTAGTAATGTTCATTAGGCTTTGGGCGTTTGGCTTCATTTAACATGACCGCAGTTTAATGTGAAGTCGGAGGCATTGTTTTTGAGAACATATTGTCAGCACATGTGCCTTAGGGTCAGGACTGACTTAATATTTATCATTAGAACATAGCGTTCAGTGTTTTTCGAAAAGTAGATGATTCATAACTTAAAAGCATCTGAATGTGGTATTTGAATAAAAAAAAGTTATTATTTTGGTAATAAAGCATCTGGTGGATTAAATGCAGCTTCAATTTTCCCCAAATTATAATCAGTGGAAAATGATACAATAAATGTATATATCTGCATCAAAATGAAACTGCGATATTTACCTTTGCATAGATAGATAGATAGGTGTGTGTGAGCACATATATAAATCAAAGATCACACACACACACACACACACACATATATATATGAAAGTGCATGCAGTATTTTATATTATTTATATAAAACTATATTAATTCAGAATAATAATAACAAAGAATGAAATTTGTTTTTTTTCCACTAATCAATATTTAATCATTTATTAATTATTATTGAATCACAAGATTAATTAATTTCTCCGGAAGAACTTCCAGCAAGAAAGTGCAACATTTATATATATATATATATATATATAAATATATAATAAGCAATTTGTACTGTTTTCACTAAATAATATTTTTTATATAATTTATTGATTATTGGTTAAAGTATATAGATTGAATAAGCTAAGTACATAAATGAGTATATATTATATACAATATTTAATAAGAAACTCTATTATTAAGGACTCTTTATCTCTCTCTCTCTCTCTCTCTCTCTCTCTCTTTCTATATATATATACATATATATATATCAAGATCTATGCATGTGTCTAATTACTTTATTCTAAAAGTAAATTACAGTATAAATAGGATTGGCTTTTTGATTTTTAATAATTTACAATTTTTTTGGTAAGTGACATATTTTAATAAATCTGAATTTTTACAGATTCACAGAAAACTGAAAACTGAAATCAAAAACTATGTTTGCTACTGAAGTAAAGATGTTCTTTAAAAAAAATACATAAATTAAATCAAATTAAATTAAAAAAAAAACTAGTTATAGGCTGCAAATGTATTGCAAGCATTCAGTAGTTGGTCCAGCTTGAGTGTGTTTTGTTAACGGTCATCTGAAATAGCTGAACTTTGAGCGGTGCAGCCTGAGGGTCTTCTACAGTACTGTCACTCAATTCAGCTGCCAATTCTTCAAGGATCCTGCTGAAAGCTATGCCTGATGTTTATTCCATCTTCTCTCTTTCTATCGAGTTTGTTGTTGTGTTTCTCAAAGAAACAAGATGTAAAATCAGACTGCGAAGCAATAGATCTGTACAGTGTGATAAAGAAATACAGTTCCTTAAATGGTCATGCATAATTTCACAGAATCGCTTATGTTTAAGACGGATGAAGGAACGCCAGGCTCACCGGTCGATGATGCAATCCTTGACCTCCAGTTTCTCATGCCAGATTGACATAAAAATCATTCAGATGTTAAAGGAGTACAAACCCCACCGTGGACTGCTCTGCCAAGAACAGTGTGTTTCTCCTTTTCTTTGGAAAAAAAACCCCAAAACGCTTTTGTTGCAAGTTCTAGGCGTGTATCAAATACGTGTAATAAAATAGTAACAAACATTGATGCCCATATGTTTTTATTTATTTATTTATTTTTATTCTAAAGCATTTGAGGCACATTAATTATAAAGATTTATACTATCATTACAGTGTTAAATGGCATATATGGAGATTAACAAATCATTCATTAATAAAACTTTCCCGACTTTTGTTCCCAAACTAGCTGGTTAAGTTACGGATTAAGGCAAGTTTATTACCCTGTTATTCTTCATGTTGATTTGTTTTAAATGAACATGGACTAATTTACATTGGAAATCCATTAAATTAAATTAAAATGTATATTTAATATTATAAAATGTAAAAATCTCAAATAGATTTCAAAGTGTATTTACATTGTATTTGTCTAAAACTTTAGTCACGGTGTTGAAAAATGTTTTTAATGTTATATTATTTAATGTTTTAAACAAATACCACTGGAATGAACCTGATAAATTATTCAAAAATCGAAACTTTAGAATTATTTAATGTGTCATGCTAGAAAATTGCTAAATCACAAATATATTTTTAAATTGTATTTACAATTTATTTGTCTGAAACTTCAGTTGCAGTGTTGAAAATTCTGTACAATTTACTTTTTTTTTTTAATTATTGGAATAAATTAACAGATCATTTTTAGACATATTTAATGTTATAATTATTAAATGTGTCATGCTAGAAAATTGCAAAATTACAGATATGTTTTAAACTCTATTTAGAAGTGTGAAAATGCTGTTATAGGGTTTATACAATATATATATAATTTTTTTTATAACAATGCAGTGGAATAAATCCAATCTACTGTAAATGCTGTGTTTATTTAATGTTAAAAATATCGCAAGATCGGGTTTGAAACTAAATAAATAAAATAAATACAACAACTCAATATTAATAATATTAACTAATACTAAATCATTTTTGACTTGACCTCTCAAGTTACGCAATGTTCCTTAACGTATATATTTTTTTCTTTTATATATTTTTTCTCCATTTTTGTAGAAAGCGCCAATTCATTACCGCAAACGCTCAGATGTTTCTGTTTGCGAAGGAAATCATTACTTGGCACGTGACTTGGCACGTGGATGGACGATTGTAGTTTTGGAGATGGTTGCAGTTCTGTTTCTAACCCATTAGCGAGAGTAAAAATTTCTGCCTCTATCACAGAGAGTGTCTTTGATCCTCGAGATTTATGGAGACAGACTTCAGTAAGGAGGAGTTTTAACTCGCCGCTCATGGGTGTCTTCATGCATCAGAGGATTATGTACTTCAGTAAGTTTTCACGGCTATTGCCTAATTGATATTTATGGTCGTATTTCTGGCGCCTAATTTACGTCCGTCATATTTCTGGATCCTTTAAAGCTGCCGTATTTAGAAATTCAATGCCACGTACAGCTGTCCGAGAAAGTCGTGGCTAATTACTCTAAATCTCTGAAGTCCAAAGTCTATATTGGGATCCATATATTTATTTAAAGAAAGAAAGAAACAAAAAATGTGGTTGGCTGTCCAACAACAAATACGTCATGCATTTCTTAGCATGATTTACAGGAATGAAAAATGTTATTTAGTGTAACGTAACAAGAATACGGCCATGCATAATTAGAGTAAGAATAAAGGCTACACACACGTATATGTAGCCTAATGGTTTTGTGGGATATATCAATATATAATACTTGTCAATACTGTGTTTTCTGGTCTCTTATGTGCTGAAATTATCTTTTGTCTGACAAATCAATTATTACTCTGACGGTTTGAGCCCTACATGGTGTGCCAGGGGACTTTGGAGTTGCACCTGACATATTGTACTTGAATTTGTTGTTTTCACTGAGGCAATTTGAGCTTGTTGTTGATGACAGGGATGCAGACCAGTGTTTATCAGAGTGCATTTGTTGTTGTCGCATTCCCATGAAAGCATTTCTGCCTTTGTTTGTGCCCTTTGGACGTACTGCTTCTGTAGGATAAAATGTGTAGAAAGAGAAGCAGGCCAGAGACTACTAGAGCTGCAAAAAGCAAAGGACACGCAGTTCTACTTCCATACCTGCATTTACACTTGACTCCCACACTCTTGATAACATTCCTCACTTTCACTGGTCGGATAACTTCAGCTGTCAAGTATGCCATAAATATCGAGTGATGAAACAAAAGCAGATGTTTGGAGGAGAGACAGCGTGGTCTGTACTCAAGTGAAGCACCTATAGGCTGGATGTTTCTCAAAGGCAAAAGCGCTGTGATGTGACGCTTTTAACTCAGAGAAGAACAACAGGGGGTCTTTTAAATTCAGATCAGTACTGTCATTACTTCTGCACAGACACAAATATGCACAAACACAATCAGAAGCAGTCGTTAATGCGCGTAGACACTCGCTAGTTTTGTTGCGCGCTTCATTTTGTTTTTTTCACATGTCATCCTTAACATCAAAGAATTAGCTCGCGCAAAAAAATCGGTTTCTGTTATTATTTATTTA
Organism: Enteromius trimaculatus; assembly: GCA_032361065.1. Lineage (NCBI taxonomy): Eukaryota > Metazoa > Chordata > Actinopteri > Cypriniformes > Cyprinidae > Enteromius > Enteromius trimaculatus. The sequence continues at coordinate 997,366 of JAUMHP010000035.1, read as the reverse complement.
ATATCATGCCATTCCAAACCTGTATGTTGCTGGATTTGTCTGTAGAATAAAAACTGAGAACGTTTGAGCAATGTTCACGCTGCACTTTTGTAATCTGGATTAGTAGGGCTGTGACGGTTGCCATGACAACCGCGTCAGTAGTGCACGTGATGTCACATGCTCTAATGTTAATACACAATTTTCCATTACATACAGTAGTTTAATAGGTTGATATATTAACATTATATCAGTTAATGAAATTACGGTATTTAACTGTAAATTTAACTTTAAACTATAAAACCGCATTTGTTACCGTATTTTTGTACGGCTGAATTCCGTTTTTTTTTTACTGTAAATTTGATAGAATTTTTTTACAGTGTATGGATGAGTTTTGCGCAACATTCAGAAGGCAATATTTGATAGCTTTGTGCAAGGAAACTATTTAAACTTTTGTTTTTGTGTGTGTATATGTGTGTGTTCAGCAGCTTTGATTGCGTTGATTGAGCTTAAAATGCATCAATTATGCTTAACGCAGCAATATATTGTTCTGTTAGGTGAAGGTTATTAGCAGTTTACACAAAATTGTTCCCCCCTCCCCCGTTATTGCTCACACACGTTTTTCAGTGATCACATTTCCTGTGCACACACAGTATCTGTTTTTACTTCAAACCTGAAAAAGCCTTTTTAGCTTGTTTAGCTGGTTTGCAAATAAGTACAAACATCGTACAGACTGCTTTTATCATCATTTTTAAAATCGTACACATTGTTTTTTAAACTGAAAAACCTTGGACGTTTTTCGCTATTGCACGCAAAACTTACTGACAACTTAGGCCTACATCTTTTCCAGTGTCTGCATGTCTTGTGTGCATATTTGTGAAATTCAGTAATCGTGATGTAATTTAAGGGATGTCCATGTTTTTTGCATGGTTTGGTTTTTAGCATTATTAATAGTTTGCATGTTAGTTCCTCATGTAATAATCACCATTAAGCCAAGACACCATTGGTTCTCAGTTAAATGGCAGTTCAGATGTGTAGAATTAAGTATGAGATTTGACAACCCAATTTCATAGTAATAAGCAAACATCTTACAAATTTGTTCAAGTGAGGTTTTATGAATTCAAATGACTTTTTGCTAAATTGTACTTTTTTTCTAAGTTCCCAAATTCGTAGGAGTTTTGTTCAGATGACCTTGCTCTAACCCCCTAAACCTACCCGATACTTGGGTCTAGACAAATCGTGCAAAATCATCAATGTGAGGTTGAATGAATTTGTACGAATTAGGCAATTTGTTCAATAAAGTCATTATTTTTGTTTCTTTGCACAAAAAGTATTTTAATAGCTTTACAGCATTGTGGTTGAACCAGTGATGACACATGGACTATTTTACCAATGCCTTAACCACCTTTCTTGGTCTTGAACATAGTAGCGTTTGAAGATGAACGAAGGCCATACAGGTTTGGAACGACATTTTCATTTTTGGGTGCGCTGTACCTTTAAGAATTGCCTACTACGAATACTTTTTAGTATTTTAGCATTAAGTATATACTGTACATCACCATTTTTCTCTAAGATTTTTTTTTTTCTTAGAGTGATGCTGTCAATGTTTTAATTCACATTCAAATTATCATAAACCTATATCTCAAGGATGTTCATATGAAGGCGCTCAGAATATGAGATTCAGAATATGAGCCGATGGCTGATTAAATAAGAATCACCACAAAATTAACCTTGATTTATTGACTCCAAATCAGCGAAATAGTAGCAGATCACATGGAGGCAGTTTTCAGCCTTTATTTAGACATAATTTATTGACGAATTACACATTCGATATTCTGCAAGAAGCAAGTTTCGCATTATGGAAATTAGAGAGGAAAAAAGCCCAGCATGCATTTAATGACTTCAAATGTTTTTTTATGCGAGTAGGTGTGAATGAATCTGTATCCTGCAGGTTAAAATGGCCTGACAGTCCAACTCTCGGTTTTTGAATGCGCTTCGGTGGTTTCCTGTCATAAGTCTTTCACGTAGCAGAGGCCAAAACAACAACTCAGTCTGACTAATAAAGACACAGCTCTATTGACTATAAACCAAGGGGTTGTAAATCCTATAAACACTTAATAGACTCTGTTATAGATCGCCAACCACGTCTGCAGCGCTCGCTCGTGCCAAATGACAAAACAATACTTTATACAGGTGAATATCTTGAACTCAAAAAGCAAAAAGACACATCTTTCAGGACTGAGCAGTGAATTTAAGAGTGAATTCTGTTTTGCCACAGTGATAAAATAAAACAAAGGAACTTACAAACTAGCTGCAATCTGTAGTTTAACCATGATCTAAATACACTAAAACACCACTGCAAGGTCAATATCTAGAGTATTTATTTATGCAGTACTATATTTATGTAAAGCTGTTCAGATTTCAATTTAATGTCATGCATTTTGACACTTTAATTTTATTTTGTTTTATTTTACTTTTAAGCCTTTTAATAATCGGAATTCATTATGTGTGCTACTAATGCAAATAATCACTTGACACTGCAAACATATTTGATGAATATATAAATATATAAAAATATAAATATAGATTTTGTTTACCAATTTTTACTAATTATAAATTTACTACATTTATTTTTTATTAATTATTGTTAAACTTAATTAGTTTATTTCATGCACTTACATACTAATTTGTTAATTAATTAATTAACTTATTTATTGCAATTTAACTGTGTGCATTTTTATGCTATTTCTGTAAATATATGTAATTTGTTTTTATTGTATTTATGTATTTAATTGAATTTAATGTCATGGAATCTTACTTTAATAATTCAAATTTAACGGTTCATGCATGTGCATGAAAATAGACATATAATGTCATGCACTTATTCTATTTAATTTCAGAAATTATTTTTGAGTATTTATCATTTTCTTAAAGTAAAATAAGTACTTTTTTATTTGTTTTAATTTTTCATGTGCATGTATATACTGTTATAAATTAATTATTTTGTTTTTAACAATTTAATTAATGTATATTGTGTTAATTAATGTTTTTTTTTTATTTAAACCTTTATTTAATGTGTACATGCATACAGTACATTTGTTAGTTTTTATTAACTATTTTAGATTGTACTCTCTACAAACAATTCTTTGTAGAGGTAAATGGCTAAATTTCCTAATAATGATAAATAAATAAATAAAATATTTTTTTTATAATAAAAAATAATAACATACAGTATAAATTTACTTTACTTAACAAAAAATTATTTTTTTTTATAGTGAATCACTCTGTGTTTGTTAAGTTGAAAGCTACCTGAGTCTAAGATGAATTCTCGTTGACTTGTTTGGTGACAGACTGTTTAGAGTTTGAATCAGGTGCCTTGAAAAACCATTACGCTCAATAATTACCTTCCCTGTGCCGTTCAGCTTCAACTCACTGACGTGCAAAATTATGACAGTGATGTATTACTGTATTTTCGGCACATTAGCGCATGTCGCTTTTCCCTGAACTGTTGTTATGTTAAAAGAAACAGGTGGATGACCTGAGAATCCGTTTCATTCATTTCAAAAACAGAACAGCGTTCAGAATAACAGGACGATCAGCTGATGACGTTTGGGTTTTCGCCCTGTGATTGCATCGCTGTGACAAACACTATTGTTTTTCTCTTTTCAGACAGGCCTTGTCACCTCTAGCGATAGCAGGGCCGCTAACAGTAGCATTGCGTAACAAGACCAGGGCAACCTGAACACAAAACCTCACTCTACGCCCCCGTGATACGCTTATATTACCTTTGTTGATCCTCTAACAAGCTTTACTGGACATGTTTGACCTGCTGGACTCCTTCAGTTCAATATCAGAATATAAAATCACTGTACTTTGAACTCAAGCTTTTAGAAATATCTTCTTATTATAGCAGTATTTGGCCAGTTTCACAGAAACTGTGTATTTAAGTAGCTTATATAAAGAAATTATATCATCATAATTCTTTATGTGGGCTATACTTATGCAAAGAATCACCTGGCACTGCAACAAATTTGCTGCTCATATGGCAGTAATTTATTTTATTTTATTTTATTTTACAACTTATTTGTTTAATTAACTTTCAATTTGTTTTAAATGTCACGTACTTATACTGTATACTAAATTTTCTCTTTGTTTATAGTAAATTAATGTTATGCACTACAGCACAATTTTTTTGTTCATTTTTCATTTTATTTAATTCAGATCTGTCGTGAATTTATTTTAGTTAGTTTTTCTTTGTTTGCTTGTTTATTTATTTATAGCATTTTTTTAATTATAGGATTATATACTATTTCCTATTTTATTTTAGAATGAATTAATATGATTTATTTACAGTGTTTATTTTTTTATCTAACAATGTACTTTCCAGCATGGTTTTTATTTATTTATTTAAATCAATTAATTTATTTATCTAATTTGAGCAATTCAAAGCCATTAAAGTATTTCTTTTATTGTTATATTTTATTTTCTTGTGTCTTGCACTTACATGTTGATTGATACTTTATTATTAAATTAAATTAATTTAAATGTTGCATTTTAATTTAATTTTAAGTCAGTTCAACTAGACATATATATTGACCAAAAATACTTCACTTGAACACAGCATATCCCAAAATGCTCAGAAACACATGCAGGAAAAGGCCCTGAGGTGAATTGTCCAGCTCAAGCTACATCTGTGGGAAACCTTTCTCAGTAACATCGTTTCTAGCCCCTGACCTTTGCGTTTCCAGATGAGAAGCTCAGCTTGTAGCGTTCAGTCTGCTTGCATTGTATTGTTCAGCTGTGAGTTAAGAGCCATAATCCATCTCGAGAGGGTTTCGAGACAAAAGTGATAGATATTATCATCCTAAAACTCCCTTTAGGCTTAATCTGATAAATAGCGCATTCATAACACGGCATCGATCGGCTGTTTACGCTGGCAGGAGCGCAGAATCGATGCGCGAGAGCTGCGTGCTAACGTCCTTGTGAAGTGACAGGACGCCCCGCGACGCTTTCCTCTCGGAGGTCGGACATGGAACCCGTCGAGATCCGAAATGTGCTTATTTTCGCGATTTATCATCGTGATAAAAAATGCTGCGCGCGTCTAGCATGATACATTATAATCAGATGAGTATTGACTGAATTATTGCAGGAACAAACAACTCCTGGCCGGTTTTTCCCACAATGCCTGAGTGATAATTGGATTTGGAGTTTGAAGTATTTTTTAATTATGCTTGTTTGGTTTGAATTAAGGCTAATGCTTCTGCTTTATTGCTCAATGTAAATGTATAAATGACGGGTCGGCGCACATTTGTTTAGCCATTTTATTGATAGACATCTTTCTTAATTGTGTTGTAAAAACGTCTTTTAGAATAATTGCCACATTAGGAACGCTTAACCTGTAAGTCTATCAGCGTGACCCCAATTAATTTGTCACCTCCAAGCTCGCTTTTAGCCAAACCTTTCACCGATAAATGAACGTGCCGGCCTGTTTTTGTTCAAATCACATTAGAATGACTCCCAGATCAAATGCTTTCTCATTCCTGCTGGGATAATGGGGCCTGTCTGTTAAAAAAAAAAAAAAAAAAAAAAAAACTGTTTGTTTGAAAGTATGACTTTATTGTGTTTAACACACAAAGGAGATATTTCGAAGAATACGCAGGCTGCTCTTTTACATGGTGTGATGATAAAAAATAATATACTGTGAAAGCATAATGATAAAAGAGGGGAATAAAATTATTTGTAAAAGCAGTATACACTCATCTGAAATCATACAATAGCTTTGTAAAATGTATAGTTCAAATATAAATAGTTATAAAAATGTATATACCATTTATATACTATAGATAATAAAAATACAATAATATAATACATTATACTGTACGGTATAGTATATTATGCTACTGTATTTATATATCTACATATATACATACCGTAGTCAACATTTGAAGTGGATCAAAACCTTTCTTCTACCTTGACTGTGTGTGTGTATATATAATTGATTATAATAATGAAAAACGATTTAATTAATTAGTTAATATATATTTTAATGTATATTTTCATGATTTTCATGGAACATAATGCACATCATGCAAATCAGCAATTTTTCCCCCTTTATTCCATCTTTACTATTTACAAAAATATATGAATATATTAGTTTTACAAATGATAAGGGTTGGTATTTAACTGTAGATTATGGTTTTATTATATATATATTAGTGCTGTCAATCGATTAATCGCGATTAATCGCATCCAAAATAAAAGTTTTTCTTTACATTATATATTT
>JAUMHP010000035.1:973488-984851 GCA_032361065.1 Enteromius trimaculatus | reverse complement strand
AAAAGCTAAAAAAAGGGAAAATAAAGACGTATGTTTTTTATTTTTATTTTTTAGATGATCATTAATTGTTATGGTGATTTTGATGTGATTTATAAACAAAGTTTAGTATTAAATTAGAAAAAAACTTTTTTAAATTTTTTTACTAGTGGTCTCTAACATTTGGACCCTACTTTTATTTTATGATTATTATTATTAACAATATTTATGTTTTTATTAATATGTTTCTTTTGCATGTTCATATACAGTATATATATTTATTTTATTTTATTTTTTCATGTTATTTCAATTTCATGTCATTCTGCACCTGCATTATATTTATTTTTAGATAAAGCACAAGAGTATATATTTTGCAAAATGTTTGAGTTCCTCATTTTTGGTCTCACATCCGACTCGACTTGCTTTGTCTTACACCATTTTCTTCTTTGACCATAAGTGGTTCTGCTAAAACATCTTCTAACTTGTTTATAGTGTCTTTTGTTAAATTGTGACCAAGGTTTTTTTGAGTAATTCATGCCTCCAGGGCCACATACTCCATCTAAACATCCTTGATTCATGTTCTCTGGCTGTCCCTGCTGGACGTCTGCTTCTCTTTAGCCTTCAAAACACTTCACAGATCAATTTTTGTTCTTTTGTGACACTTTTTCTTTTATTTTTTTTTTTTATACTTTAATCCATAACTATTACAATTCAATCACACACTTGTCAGTCCTCTACCATCTCCATGTGTTTGCTTCTGCTGTTTGGAGTTTGAAAGTTTTCTTGCAGTTCAACACACTGAGTGAAAACTTCTGAATCCCGCTGAGAGGTTTTACCCGTTGGGTATATTTACCATATCTGTCTTCATAACATGGTTAATTCCTGTTCATAGGTGCCAGATGTTGATACAAAACACATTTTGAACACTGCACCCATTCATAAGTCCCGCAGGAAAGACACGAACTGTAATATTGGATGTCATGGGCTTAGGGGTTTATCTCTGAAAGCGATTACTCAATATCACGGCTGAGACTGGATACAGACCTGGAAAAGGTGAAAACAAATCCAGATGATTTTTCAAGCATGGAAGAAAAAGAAGAAAAAAGGGAGAAAAAAACAAAAAAACACTGTCCTGGGGTCCAAAAGCATGAGATCACATGAAAAGTCTATTTTAGTCTAAAAAGATATTTTTTTTATATATATATTTTTTTTATATATATTTTTAATTATATATATATATATATATATATATATTAAACATGAGCATTTTTATTAGTACTCCCAGACATTTTAATTATTTTAGAAAATTTTATATATATATTCAAAATTAAGCATAAGCATTTCTATTGGTGCTCCTGGGTGTTATATTTATATTATTTTATAAAATAATAATTTATTATTATTCTTTAAATTCAATTTAATGTATTTTTAAGATTTTTTTTTAAAGATCATAATAATCATTAGCATAATATTTGTGGGTTTTTTTGGTTAATGTAGTGCAAATGGATGTAAATAAAGCAATACTTTATATATGTACCTTTTATGCTAATAATATCATTTGCCATAAACATTTTGTGCTAAATTAGAACATTTTATTTTAAAAAGTTAAATAAAATCACATAGTGATTGCACGCAATTTATTATTTAAAGTTTTATTTCTTTAAGTCTCAATAAATACTACAATATGATTAACTTTTAAGCCCTTTTTTTATTTATTAAATTAAAATTTTTCTTTAATAATTACTTATTAATTGAATACTGTTATTGTTTCTGAAAATGTAATAAATGATTGTTTTGTCTTAAAAAAAAGAAATTCTAAGTGATTTGGTCAAGGCTGCGAACAATCAGCACTCTCATGACCTTACTTGGGTTTTATATAAGAGGCGCGAGTGAGATTGAACACATCCATTCAGGTGTGATTTAATATCCGTGTTTTTTGCTTCCCACAGCCCAAACCTGCCAGCCAGGCCAGTTTCCCTGTGAGAATGGACGCTGCATCCCGGAGAACTGGCGCTGTGACCGTGATGATGACTGCGGGGATCAGTCGGATGAGTCTTCGTCATGTGGTGAGTCTTCCTCACGCGGAGCGCTTTGAAGTTTTTCCCTCTGTATTTCCATATTTTATCTTTGCTATCCTAATCCTATACTCTTTCATCGTCAGGCCTCTATATACTTCAATTAGAGGCTTTTTTATCAATCCGTAGTACAGTATTTTATCTTATTATATACCTCTATCATGTCATTAATGGCTAATTTCATTGAAACATGATTCAGAAACCACACTTAATTTCTGTATTGCTTGTTTTTGATTTCTTATCAAGTTCCCGCCTGTGTCTATGTAAAAACGGTTGAACTGAACCCATCCATCGTTTTCCAAATACACACCCATTGTAGTTTCCCAAAACAAAAGAACATGGTCAGATGTGTTGTTTTGACTTCAGTTTAATCCGATGGCCTGAGGCTTTTAACAACAGCAGACAAGCTTTTGAGATTCCCAGACAAAACGATGCCGTACATCTGAAGTGTTTTCTGTAGCATCCTCACGCAAACAAAGAAAAAGGCCTGTTCTGTTTTCAGATTTGCTCTGTTGTTGCCTCTTTGATGTCTTTTGATGTTTTTGTGCATGTGGAGGTCACACACTCCGTTCCCACCAAACTGCTTTGATTTGAGCTGTGAAGGTCACCTGCTGCTGTCATGATCACATCTGAACTGTGGCCCTATTGGATGATTTTCTGCATTCTGAAATGCAAATGATCCAATGGGTGAGCAGAGGTATAGACTTTCTTTGGTGCTTGGCAGCCAATCAATTGAGTACATGCAGCATAGTATGGGAAGAAAAAACAACAACAAAAAAACATCACAAAGTCATTGTGAATTTAATTTCAATGTAATAAAACATCAAAAACCTAAAACATTTCATGTGGCAATAAATACAGATATAAAAATTGTAAGTAATATGTGTTTTTATTGCATTATATTTACACTATTGTTTAAAAGTTTGGGGTCAGTCGTTTTTTGTAAAATATTGGTATTCAACCAGGATTTATCAATAGCGACACACTACTGAGAAGTAATTGAGCTGTTGCACTAAATGTATATTTTTATTAGCATTTTATTAGTTCTCTGGGGCGTTAATTATTTCCGGAAATATTTTGTTTTCATAGGTGTGACGAGGCACTTATCCGAGACGAGACAAGATTTTTAGACTTTTTAAAATATATCCTCAATGCTAAAATATATTGGGAAAATTGTATTTTATTCAACAAAAAAATAAATAAATGCAGGTGCATTTTGTAATCAATTATTATTACATGCAGTAATAAACAACATGTGAAAACTGCAAAAAAATTTGCCACAAACTGACAGGCAAGTAATTAATAATAAATAACAAAAAAAATTAAACCGTATAAATACATAAAAACAAATAACACAAATATCCCTTTCAAAGCAGGGTAAGCGATTTTATTAAAAAAGAAAAACAGAGTCGGTGCCGAATACCTACCTTACGTCATTGTCGTCATCAGGAGGGCTCGTGGACAGGCGCAAGGATATCTTGCGAGTTCTCGCGAGACCAGAGATCTCATCACACCCCTAATAATTTTATCCTTTAAATTCAAGTTCATGATCTTTATCATCACATTTATGTTTTTTATTTGTTTAATGCAATGAAAATGTTTGTAATTAATGAAATATATATAATTGCACTCCTTGTTATGCTAATAATATAATTTGTCATTATTAACACATTCTAAATTAGAAAAAACAATACAAGCATTTTATTTTTATTTTTTTTTTAAGATTTAAAATGGCTTTGGCATGTAAATAAAACAAGATCAGTTGTTTACTTTAGCAAGTGCCTCGTCTGAAACTCTTTACTAAAGACATTTCATTGAACAACGTTTACCTCAGGTGAAAATGTGCCTTAAGTGTTTATCTACTTTAAGTCTTTCCGCCACTCTATGTAGCAACATGCAGTTTTTCTCACATTAAGCCGCCAAAACGAAAACGAGGTACAAATTCACGATGTGTCTTCACACTAACATTTGATGCAACTGTCCTCAGTAGAGTTTGAAAGAAGCCGACACCTTAAAGTCAGCTCGTCAAACAATATCTCCCCTGGATACACAGTGACATCACGGAGGAGCTATTTTAGTCAACAACTCTTTCATTTCCTAGTGTGAAGAACACTTTAATAATCTAAAGAATGTTTTTCAACACGTTGAAGAAACTTCTAGCAAATGGAAATGTTCCAGAAGGAACCACCAATGCCTACAAGGAAACTATAAGGAATGAATGCAGCGAACAGCTCCTAAAAGAACCATTTTCTTGGTGTGGAGTACATTTTAATCATCTAAAGCAGAGTTTCCCAACCAGCAGGTAGCAACTCTTCCCAGAACATTCCGGGAAAAATGTGTATTGATTAGTATTAAAAAAAAATTATTTACATCAATATATATATGCATACAAACACATGCATGTAAAATGTTATGTTTACATATTAAATAGATTCATATGTAATATAATAATATAACTATATAAATGTGTATGCAAATTTTTTCTAAATATATACTGCATGTTTATGTATTTATACAGTTTATACATAAATAATTTTTCCCTTTTTTTTCTATACCAGATGCGAGCAGTGCAACAAACACTATAGTAATCAGTATAATCAGTGATGCGGTCTACACTGGATGTGGATTTTCAAAAGTCGCTTTGTCCCGTCCAGTGTAGACAGACTTTAGCTCTTGCGGTGTGCCATGAAACGTCATCTGTCGCATCCGGTGTAGACATGGTGTACTACTCTTTTCACTCTCGAAGAACATTTTATGGATATTGAAGATTCTTCACGGAGCCATCAATTCCAATAAAAAGCCTTTATAGCCTTAAAGGGGTACTCCTCTTCAAAATGATCATTTCGTCATTAATCATTTACCCCATGTCATTCCAAACCCATAAAAGCTTTGTTTGCCTTCAGAAAGCAATTAAAGAAGGTTTGTGACTGTCCCATTGACTGCCAAGTAAATAACAAAGTCAAGGTCCAGAAAAGTATGAAAGGCATTGTCAAAAATAGGCCATCTGCCATCAGTGGTTCAATATGAATTTTATGAAGCGACAAGAATACTTTTTGTACGCAAAGAAAATAAAAATAGCGAATTTATTTGCCAATTTACTGTATCTCCTGCTGGACATGCATCTGTTTTTCTGTGTCAGCTGCAACACAAACACTCTCCCGGTTTTCATCCAAAATATCTTAAATTGTGTTCCAAAGATGGAAGCTTTTATGGGTTTGGAAAGACAGGGGTGGAACATCTCTTTAATTTGCAGTGTATTCTTTACCGAAAGGGCTGGAACTGTGTGTATTTGTTGTGCTCAGAGCCAAAAAGTTCAGATTAAGAGTGGCTTTCTTGGATCCCCTCATCATAAACACAAAGATAAGTCAAGGACATTATCAGTATATACTGAAAACAACAAACCATGAATAGCTTTGTATGATATTATGCTTATTACCATGTATCTTTGCGTACTTCAGATCTCCACGGCCCGCCGTAAATCGTCGTGACGGCTCGCGTCGTCTGCGACAGCACCGTTCAGCTCGTGTAAATGAGAGATGAGAAATACCAGCAGATCTCCACCTCTTTTCCTCTGAGGGATGAAGTGTGTGTTTTAAGCTTCCTCCTCTGTTAGTCGTCGCATCTTATTACCGTTTAGATTTCCTCGGGTAACGTTCCAGGGTCGCTTCGGTTCTCACACACACACGCGGGGCCGGGTATAGAGTAATTAAAGTTTATGCTTGGCTTCCTTAAATCAAAATCAAGCTGGCACAGGAAAGCCGAGCGCGGCGCCGTCTGAGAAATGTCGAGCGTCGGCCCTTTCTCCGTGAAGTCGCAGCACGTGGCGTCGCGCGGCTGCTCGCTCGCTCCGTATCGCGAGGCGATGTCAGTTTGCCGCATACTTCCTGTCAGTAACCAGGGAGCGTCTTTTCTAATGCATGTTTAATTCTGAAAGGCGGTGCGACGCCCCTGTCGGTTTCTGTGGAAAGGCACGTGAGGCAGGTTAGCTTCTGTCTCTTGGGAGATAAGACAGACGGTGCAAAGTTCAGCAGAAACAAACTCCGTGTTTGTTGTTCTTGGCGGTGAAAAGTTGTTAGTCGAAGGCGTAATCTAAGCTTTTATTATTCGGCTCGCATTTTCTTCTGGCATAGGCCCAACGTTGACTTGTGAAGTTGCAAGGCGGTGTCCTTTGCCCTTCCCTGCTTTGATTTTGTTGTTTTTGTGACCTCCTCAGATTTCCCAACTTGTGAACCGCTCACTCAGTTTGGCTGTACTAATGGGAAATGCATCAGTGTGAAATGGCACTGTGATTCTGGTGAGCTAAAGTCAATTATTATTATTTTAATTCATTTATCAGAATAATAATAACTGTATAATGATAAAGTGATAATAAGTAGATTCAGATTAAAATTTAACTAAAAATTTAACTTAAAATAATAACATTTTGTTCTCCCTTTTTTCCTTCACTCCTTTCATTCTTACTTTGATTTCATCATCCTACTCTTCTTCTTCCATCCACCCTTCTTTCTTTCTTCCCCCTCCTTTGTTTTTTGTTTTTTTGCTTCTTTTATCTGTTCCTTTTGTCCATTCGTCCTTCCTTCCTTCTCAACTTAATTCCTTTCAAACTATTCTCCTTTCTTTTTTTTTCTCCTTCCTCCATTCCCCTTCTGTCTCTAGAGGATGACTGTGGGGACGGCAGTGATGAGGTGGGCTGCGTTCACGCCTGCTCTGTGGCTCAGTTTCAGTGCTCCAGTGGGAAGTGCATCCCTGAGCACTGGATGTGTGACGGGGACAATGACTGCGGTGACCTCAGCGACGAGAACGCCACCTGCTCCAGGACAGGTTCTCATGATCGCATTAAAACACAAACACACAGAAACATTGACCTAAAACTGACGTCTTCCACCTTCAAAATGTCAACATTTGTAATTACAAAACTTTAACCACCAAGACTTTTTCCCTCCATCAGCGCTCTCCGCCGTTAGCGGCTGCAGCGAGAAAGAGTTCCACTGCCGCGGCGACGGAACCTGCGTTCCTGAAATATGGCGCTGTGACGGAGATAAAGACTGCGAAGATGGTAGCGATGAATTTGCCTGTGAGGGAGCCAAGAGAATGTGTGACCCCAAGGCAAAGTTCACCTGCAAGGTCTCAGGTAGAAAGCAACGTCTGTTACATAATCGCATTATCACATTACATAATCAAGTTTCACACTTTGGAAATTCTCTTTAATGTCATCTCCGGGTGAAGAGGGTCGTAAATATGATCATTAATCGATTGATTGTGGCCTTGGGTGGCGTGATGAATCAGCACTCATTCAAATTATATTGCATTACCGTTATTCTGCTGAAAATGGGACTGTGATGTGAAAAGATGCTTCCAGAAGGCCATTGATTATTGCTTTGCTTCCCTCTGGACTGAATTAATCATGTTTAAGATCGTTTTGTTCTGATTGAGGCAGACCAGGAATATTTTATTACCCTTGGTAGTTGGGTTCAGGTTGAATTGTATTTGTGTTTGTGGGTAAGAGAGAGAGAGAGAGAGAGAGAGAGAGAGAGAGAGTGTGTGTGTGTGAATTGATCTGTGATGCTGAACTTCAAAAGTTAGAGGTTGGAAAGTGGAGCACTTTAAAAAATGCTTGAGACTCTTTTATGAGAGGAACTTTTGAGGAAAAAAACAAGAAGACCTATTTTAGTTTGTGACGTAATATGTTAGGGATGTCAGTGTTAGATATGTGACCCTGGACCACAAAATAAGTGTCAGTATTTTATAGTAATATAATATCCATTGATGTATGGTTTGATAGGATACAACAATATTTGGCCGAGGTACAACCATTTGGAAAAAAATCGAAATACTGAAAATCACTTTTAAAGTTGTCCAAATGTTCTTCACATTGCATATTACTAATCAAAAATTAAGTTTCAATACATTTACGGTAGGAAATGTCTTCATTTCTTCTGTTTTCAACAAAATGTCTACATGAAACATGATCTTTACTTTTTTGATTATTTTTTGGCAAAACATATTTTTTTTATTTTTGGCTATTACTACAAAAATACCCCAGCAACTTAAGGCTGGTTTTGTAGTCCAGGGTCATATAGAAAGTTTAATTAACCAAGTTAATGGCAAACTAGTAAACTGGATATCTACCCCAAATGAATCTAATTAATAGACCCGAAACCTGCTGAAACCGTCTTAAACCATCCTAAACTGCTTTCCTGGTCTCAGATATGTCTATTTAAATTCCCAAGAAAAGCTAAGTTGGTTGGCAGGTTTTGGCTGGTCCTCCAGTCTGGTCATATTGGTTTTCGGGCTGGTTTTAGAAGAGTTTTGAGCACTTCTTTAGATAGCCTAGGAAACCAGTTAAGAACAGGCAAAGAGAATAGGGCTGTTTCAAACCAGCCTTAACTGTTTTCCTGGTCTTAGCTGGTCTCTCAAGCTTGTTATCTATTCAAGTGTTTGTAGATATTTGCTTTATAAACGGTATCTCATTAATGTACCCAAGAAACCAACTGAAAACATCTAAAACCAGCCTAGACTGTCTTAACTCATCTGCCAGACATGAATAATGCACCACATTAATGGATTAATTTAATATATGTGAGTATTCGCTTAAAAAAGGTTCAAATGAAGCTAAATATGACACATTGCATTATTTTACTCAATACACCAACTAAAAACATCCTACACCAGCCTAAACTAGCCTAAATTCCTCCTGTTTTAGATGGTCTGCCAGGCATGGATACTTGACCAAATTAATAAAAATAGTTAATGTGTATGTGAACATTTTCCAAATTAAGCTACATAAAAGTCAATCCATCATTTTACCCAAGAAACCAACTGAAAACATTTTAAACCAGCCTAAACTTTTTTCCTGGTCTTAGCTGGTCTGTCAGGCATTTGCAATTAACCAAATAAGTACAATGAATTCATGTGTATGGATACTTGCTTAAAAATGTATCTACATGAAGCTACATAAAATACATTGCATTATTTCCTCCAAGAAACCTGCTGAGATCTTAATCCAGCCTAAACTGGTTTCCTGGCTTTATGTGGTCCTTCTGGCTCATATGTTTGCTGGTTTTAGAGATGTTCTGAACACAATTATCATTGTTGACCAGCTGTCTAGTTTATTTCCAACTTGACTTAGCTTGAAGATTAGCTAGAAAACCTAAAGACCAACATAGGCTAGTTTAAGCATTGGTTTTTCAGCGAGAAGTAAATATATTGTTCATGTTCTTCTCATTAATCATAATCACTATCCCACGGAAAACATACCACACCAACACCTCCTTTTTCACTCTGTGTTGCCTGCTCTCGCTAAGTGCCCTGTAGCAACTTGTTAGCATGTTTACATTAGCAATTTAAAGCACGTAACGGATTCACATTTGAGGTGTCGGTGTGTGTAATTTATGCTGTGGAACAAAACGAAGAAGTCACGAACCTCATTTTATTCTAAAATCTAAAACCACTTTTGCAAAGCCATTAGAAATCCCTGAGGGGAGCTGTTAGCGAAAATGCTAATTCACTTCCAGGTTGTAGAGCTACAACCCGAACAGCTAGAAACTATAGAACGGCTGTCAAAATGTTTTAGTGCCTTGGACCTTTCATAAACATGGAAGAGATTTTAATTCGAGCCTTTTTAATCGCATCTAGTCTGGATTCAGGTAGACCTAGCTAAACAAAGTTTCTGGAAAAACCCAAAGTAAAGTGAATTAAAATCTGATTAAGCGAAGTCTTGGTGAAGGTCTAATGAACATGAAGACACTATTTGGTCTTAGAAGATACAGAAAAGTAATTTATGTACTCATCGCCCTGTTTCACCTTCTTAAAGAACTTGTCTGGAGAGATAATGAGGGAACCGCTAATGACTTGTCTCACATGCTCAAAAAAATAAATCGAAACACCTCAGGTTACTCAGTACACCATTAAGAAGAACTGATAAGGATTCTGTATGAAAATGTACAGAGAAACTCTGGCTACGGAACTGTCAGTCTAGTGCATTCAGTTTAATGCTTTAAACTTTAAAAGCTTACACTTTACACTCTTACAATTGTATTTTTTTTCAACGTAAAAAAAATAAATAAAAACAATGATTGTGTACCTCATTATCGCTAATGATACGGCAAACACAGAGGTCCAAAAAGCACTCTGAAACCATATGTAACCCTATGGGAAATTATACGCCGTATCTCAAATGTGGTTAAAGAAAAAGTGTGCAGAAAGCAGATAGCTTTGTAGAGCAACGACGCAGAGAGTTAATGAGAGTTAAAAAAAAAAAAGTCCTTTGTAACGCATTTGTTTTTTTCTGTGCCGTAGGGAAATGTATTAGTAAGGACTGGGTGTGCGACGGAGACATCGACTGCGAGGACCAATCGGATGAGGAGGGGTGTGAAGTGTCCGTCTGTAAGCCACCGAAGTTCCCCTGCGGCAATGACACGTCTGTGTGCCTCCCGCCAGAGCGAATCTGTAATGGCTGGAGGGACTGCGCTGACCACTCCGATGAGGGACCCTACTGTGGTGAGTCATGGGATGGGGGTTGTTAGTTAACGCTGACCGGCCCCTGACCCAGAGGGTGAGATAAGGATTAATGTGATGTAGATGTGTTCATGAATCAACATTCTCTTTGGATCTGTTTTTTGAGGTTTATCTATCTAGATTTTTTTTTTTTTTCTTTTTTATAAATTATTTTCTCTTCCTTATAGAAAAAAATGTAAATACGTACACTTTTTAAGAAAAATATAATAATGAATAATAAATCATTTAAATAATTAATAATAAATCAAATTTATTTCCATCCATTTTATTTAAATTAATATGATTTAAAATAATTGTACATGATAAATGGTGTTTTTTTATTTTTAAAACAGTCACATTATGTGATGAAAAAGTACCTTTTTAAGAAAGGTCCCAATTTTGATATTTGAAGTTGTTGCAGTTATGCTCCATAACAATCTAAATATATGCTTTTAACAAAAGTAAAATAAAGTAAATGATTAAAAAAAGTGATAAATAAATAAAAGTAAAGTAAATAAATAAAAAAAGAATAAACGAATGGACGTTTGAATGCTGCAAAAAAGAACAAAAATAATACTAATAAAAAGTGTAAGATATCAAAATGAATTTTTATCTTGTAGGAATAAAAAAAAAAAAACTCAATAAACCTTTTTTTTTGGCTTCTATCACTGAAAAGCTTTTTTTCCCCCCTATATAACCATTAATCCAAACATTCTATTATTATGCAAGATATAATTATTTTGCATCTCAAGTTTATTTTTCCCGTTAATCTCAATGCTTAGATATTTTAAAGGGACAACAATAATTTTATTTATT
>JAUMHP010000035.1:944714-962899 GCA_032361065.1 Enteromius trimaculatus | reverse complement strand
TGTGTGTATATATATATATATATATATATTACATTTTTGATTGAAAGAAAAAAAAATACCTATGAAACCTTAATTTTCATACTCATTCCAACTTTTCATTAACGGCCCAGTAGAATAAAGTCCTAGTAGTTTCTTCAAGGTGAGGTTGCACATGACTCGGACAGCGGTTCTGCTTCATAACGGATGTGTTTCTCCGGCCACACATTGTCAAAGCCCTTTCCTCTTTATGAATTATAGCAAGAGACATTCATATCGCTGACAGGTCTATTAGCAGAGGAGTGCTTGATCCTCTAAATGCTCTATTAGGATTAGAAAAAAATGGCAATTAGGGGCTCTTTAAGGTAAATCTTTTTGCTACCTTCTCAAATCTCCTCATACCAATTAGCTCCCTCATTTATCTCTCTGACACGGACCTCATGGGAGCGAAGGCCCGTCTCATTACGCCACTTCAAATGAGCTAACTGGGGTGTTTCTGACGAGGTGTCCAAAGAACAAAGTCAAAGCGTCACAGTTTATTTATTTATTTTTTCTTTTTTTTCCCTTCCACTTCGTTTGGTGTTTGTGATGTTCTTGAAACTGGTTTAAGAATATACACAAGCTAGTCGGCAAAATAGTTTGACAAATTAGCATCAGATACACCGTTCGAAAATTCTTTAATTTTCTTCGTAGGTCGCAATCCTTGTGCACCGAACAACGGTGGTTGTTCCCAGCTTTGCCTTCCCACTTCTGAAACAACGCGGACGTGTTCTTGTACTACGGGCTACAACCTTCGTCCAGACCGCTCCACCTGTGAAGGTAGTTGTGACCTCTGCATCCGGACGTAATTAACCTTCCAATCTCGGAGGTATTCATTATTTTTCAAAAGCACGTTGACCTGGAAAAAGGTTGGTTGGATGTTTTTCTTCGCTAGGTCTTCAGTCTTTTCTGATGTACTCCGTTAATGAGGGTATAAGAGGACTGTCTCTGGATCCCAGCGATAACTCAGACGTTTTGATGCCGCTCACCGGCACTCTGTTTGCTGTAGGACTGGACTATCATGCCGGTGAGTGCACTTTTCCTTTGAATAATAATAAATAAATAAATAAAACAAACAAAAAATATATGTAAATATATAGAATCAAACTTTTTCATTATGCATTCCAAATAATCTCAATTAAAAAAAAAATAAAAAATAAAAAAACAAACATAACAACATTAAAACATAATAAAATATTTTTAAATAAATTGTTCTTATTATTCTATATTATGAATTTCTATATTATTATTATACATGAGTTTTCAAATCACAAAAAATATATATAGATTTTAGTTTTTACTTTTAATTCTTAATAGTTTTTGATATTTATTTGTATTTCAGTTTTAGTTTTGCCACGGCAGCATTTTTATTTAAATTTTCCTTAAACTTTTTTTCATTTACTTTTGTAATTTTAAATTACAAATCACGTAATACTTTAATGGACATAAATTATTTTAAAATTATTTATATATTTATATTACTACTTTAGTGTTTATTCATTTTAAAAATTCACTTTTATTTTTGTTTGCAATTTTCATTTAGAATTTAAAAAGTTTGTTGTAGTAATTGACTTTTTTTTAATATATATTTATTTGCATTACTAGGAAAGTGTGTCATAATACATTCTACTGTAATATACTTGTGCTGTTTTAGTATTATTTTTATATTATACTATTATTCATATTAGTTTTTTCCAGATTTAGTCATTAACTAGGCCAGCATTTATTTGTTTTTGTTTTGTTGCCTCATGTCTTATATTTGATTTTATTCAATCTTATTTTAATAATTGAAAATAATTAAAATTTTTAATTTTAACAAATTAAATTTATGCTGTCACATTTAAAACAAAACACAAAAATTGGTTTTCAAGATTAGTGTAAATTTTAATATAAACTTTAATATAGAAATGTGAAGAAAATATGAAATTTTGTTCTATTGACTGCAATTATGTAGACGTTTTTGATTCTTCTGAAATGTACTGTTATTATTCTTTGAATTAGTTTTGTATTTAGAAACCAAAGCAATTGGGCATCGCCATGCCATGTGTACAACAACATATCACCCCTTGACATGAAGAAAACATTGATTTGCAGAATATCTGCCTGTGTTTGGGACAGATTCATTTTGGTGCAGTAATTGGACAGCTGTCTCGGCACTGAGACAGAAATGCCCTCTTTGCATCAGCGACAGACAGTTCGGAGCTCTGCATTTGCATGATAAATCAAAAATTGGCATTGCATGTGTATAATATATATTTTTTTTTTGTTGCGAGATGAGGTGAATGGATGCGATATGCGGTTATGACAGATGGAAGATAATCGAAACAGATTAGTTGTACAGATGAGCCGATGCCTCATAACGATGTGAATGGGCTTCATTGGAGTTTTTGTCAAAAGGGATATAATGTACATTTTTGAGTAGGCGAGGAGCTGGTGGTGCATGAAGCTACGGATAATGTCATGCGGCCAATTCAAAGCAATTTTTGTGAAAAACGCTTCGATAGGGACAGACCACGGGAGCCAGGACAATCATGAGTACTTTGGGCCTTTTTAGCCTCTATTGTTTTGGAGAAAAAGGGGGTTTGAATGAGAGCGAAAGGGCAAAGACATTTTGGCCAGCAGAAACATACTCATTTTTGTAGGTAGAGCTAAAAGGATTTTTTGAAGGCCTTGTTTCAAAATTGGCCATCAGTGCAAGAATTAATATATTTCTCAGCTGCTGTGATGTAAAAAAAGAGCAAAAAAGGGGGAAAAAACACATTTATTTTTAGAAATATTTTAAGTGTTGCTTGTTTTTCTTTTGTTATTATTATTAATATATATTAGTTTTACTATAGTTAATTAAAGCAAGAAGAATGATTGCTTAAAAAGTGAAATTAAATTATATATAGAAATATAGAATATAGGAATATCTAACTAATTTTATTTCGGGAAATTGCCAAAGCAATTTTATTATTAAAATTAAAATAAACTAAATAAACCATTAAAATAAACTAAAACCATATATTTTTTAAATAAATGACCATATATATATATATATATATGAAAAACAAAAAAAAACATTTATCTTTTTCATGCAATTTGATGTACAAAAATAACTAAAACTGAAGTAAAACATTTTAAAACAAAAATCAATAAAAAAAACTAAACGCAACAAAATGACAAAAACGTTAACTAAAATAAATATGAAACAAATAATATACTTTTACTTATTGAAATCTAATTCAAAATATTTAAATGAAGTTTTCAAACTTTAGTTCGAGACGGACTCCGAGCCACGCCCTCCATAGGGCTCTCGCTACTAGGGCTCGGGGTACACCGAACTCGCGGATCGCCCCCGACAGCACGCCAAACATGCTATCTTATTACGACTAATGAGGAAGTGCGAACACGTGAAAACTAAAAGTTGCATGATATACTAACCAAAATAAAACTTAAAATGAAAATTAAAAATTAATAATGCAATATCAAAATCCAAAATAAAAAAAATGTAATAAAAATGTATCTCTGTGATACTAAAATGACACTGCGATACAATTTTTGGTGTGTTGACAGCAACAGTAATCAAAAATTTGGAATATAAGTGTGCATTATATAACAGGCAATGACTAATATGGTACCGATATCTTGTGCAACCCTATATAAAGCTATTTTTTGCCCCCTTAATAAGTCTTGCTATTTAACAGCAGGTGCTGACTAGCCAAGGCACACTTTACTATTACGGATTATTTTCTAATTGCATATCTTAGGAAACGATACATTGTACTGGACGGACATGGGCTCCAACAGAATCTCTAGATCCAGTCGAGATCAGACCTGGAGAGAAGACATCGTCACGAGTGGTCTTGGACGTGTTGAAGGACTAGCGGTGGACTGGATAGCAGGTGTGACGGTTTCTCTTTTAGCATTTCTGTGTTTTCCAAATTGAAGTTGTCAGGCTTATTGTTTCTCTGTTGGTTCAGGGTCTTTGTTGCTTTGCATCCAAAGGTAATATTTACTGGACGGACCATGGTTTAAATCTCATCGAGGTCGCTCGGTTGAATGGCATGTACCGCGCTGTGGTGATATCTGACGGCCTTGATCAACCCAGAGCCATTGCTGTGCACCCAACGAAAGGGTACGCTTCTGGCTTTTTATTTTATTCATTTAATCGTTTAACTCTGAAAATACACTCTAGTTTATTTTTATTTCTTCTAATTCTAAGCTTCAGTTTCATCCAAGTGTGGCAACAGCGTTTAAATGAATGACCTATGATCATCTAGAGAGCAGTTAGCATGTGCAATTAGCACCTCAAAGCTTGTTAACTGCAGATGTACGTCCTCCTTAAAGGCCTTATAGTTTCTGTTGCATGTATTCTAATTTAAGAGGGCCATCATGATCTTGACCTCATGTTTGTAATGAGTTATCTCATTATCTACAGCTTTGTACTGTAAAAGTGGAATACAAACATTAAGTGGTTCCTAAAGCGTAGTCTTTTAACTAAGTCTATTTCATTAGACTAAATCATGCAGTAAAGAACGCACTCTAAATGGACACTATCTAGTCTAGACCACGTAATGATGTTTACCACACTGTAAAGATGTTTTGAATGTTTTTTTTTTTTTTTAAATACTTGATAATGTCAAATCATAATCATTAAACAACAATTATGATATTATCACAGACTATACAGTATATATCGCAAACCCCTAACTCTAAGGCATTAATATTCACCTGTTAGGGATAGATAAGGTATAAAGTTATGCATTGTCTATTCCCCAGTGACCAGCTGTTGTACCCTTAGAGGATTTTTTGACAATGTACTGTCCGATTCCTCTTGGAAATAGACTGTGAATGGTAGAGGAGAGGAAAAACAGACCCTAATTAAAAATGTTCGCATGAGGACTTGAACACAACATTATCTCAAACAAAAACAATTACTGATTTTCACTGGAACTGAAGATGAATCTCAAATTTCAAACCGTGCAACGGTCAAAATTCCTCAGGATGAGTCTTAATTGTGCTCTCTTTCGATTCCATGCAGGTTTCTCTTCTGGACGGAGTGGGGCCAGAGTCCTACCATCTCCAGGTCACGTCTCGATGGTTCAGAGCAAGCTGTACTTGTTAGCACCGGACTAGCAAGGCCCAACGGTATCTCCATAGACTACCAGGTCTGCTTCCCCTACGTGCTAACTCTGCAGGTTGCAGTTCATGTTGATTTCAGGGCTTAACTTGCAGCCTTAGGGCAGCCAGATCATATATCCCTTTGTTCTTAACACAACAGATGCGTGATGTTTGTCTTCCAACTGCGTTGTAGGAAAATAAATTATACTGGTGTGATGCCCGCAACAACAAGATCGAAAGAATCAACCTTGAGCGGGGTGAGCAGAGGGAGATTGTGTTCTCATCGAGTGGGGTGGATATGTTTTCCATAGCGGTCTTTGGGGCTTACCTCTTCTGGTCTGACAGGTAATTTATTTTTCCATAAATGTTACAGTCTCAAAGAACGGCCCAAGAAAGCAGATACCATCCCATTCTCCCTACAAGGTCGCAATGCCTAGTGCAAAAAGACACTTTTGATTATTTTAGAATCTCCTGTAGTTCAATGTCATTCAAAGGATGGGTTACCTCACCTTCTGTTAGACCAGCTGTGTACTGTATTTTAATGGGATCTTTGGTTTTAATTAGTTAAGGGCCATTGAATAGCAAGTGTCAAACCTTCGGTCTTGTGCCCCCATGACGGTAGAGCCTACGCCAATGGATCCATCCGCCGTGCTTCCAAGAAAGACGCAGTGGATGTGGTGACCATTAGGAGCGGCTTGGGCGTCAGTCTGAAAGATGTGAAGGTCTTTAACCAGGATCGGGAGAAAGGTTGAGGTTTCACTTAATGGCAGTTTTCCTGTTCTTTGAACACTGCACCAATGCACACAACTGCAAGTTTTATGCTAGATAAAGCAGGCTTGTCCAATCCCGCTTTTGGAAGACCACCTTTTGGAGTCAGATTTTAGCTCCAACACATATACCTGGAAGTTTATAGTAAACCTGGAGACCTTGATTTAGCTGGCTCAGAGGTGATTAATGAGCACTAGAGCTAAACAAAGGTTGCAGGATCCAGGGGCAGGATTGGATACTCCTGCTGATTAACGAGCACCTGGTGATAGACACCATATGGAGAGATCAATTTCTTGCCATCGTTTTTTGAGCTTTACAGGAAGGGAATAGTTCACCCAAACATTGGATCCTTTCAAATTACACTTGAATGTTATTTGCATACTGCAACTATTGTCTCAAAGCCATTATTAGTTGATATATATTTTTTTTTAGACCAGGGCCTCTCAATCCTGGTTCTGGAGGTCTCCAGGACCAGGATTGAGAAGCCCTGGTTTAGACCACATGTGTCAAAGGGCCAATGTCCTGCAGAGTTTAGCTCCAACCAGCTCCAAAACACCTGCCTGAAGGTTTCCAGTAATCCTGAAGCAATTGATTAGATCAAAGCTAAACTCTTCAGTGACGTTCTAGGAGCTACATTTGACATCCTACTTTGTAGGGAGTCTGATCTTTGTTTTTTGGACTTTTTTTCGACCTAGGTACAAACGCTTGCAGCAGAGCCAATGGAGGATGCCACCAGATTTGTTTTTACCTGGGGAATAACCGGAAAACTTGTGCTTGCGCACACGGATATCTTGCTCAGGATGGACTTAGGTGCAACAGGTACGAGGGTTACCTGCTGTACTCCGAGAGGACCGTTTTGAGGAGTATTCATCTATCGGACGAGAATAACCTCAACTCGCCAATAAGGGCGTACGAGAACCCGAATTATTTTAAAAACGTTATAGCTTTGGCCTTTGATCATCGGCAGAAAGCACACGGAACCAACCGGATTTTCTTTAGCGATGTTCATTATGGGAATATACAAGTCATCAATGACGACTGGACAGGACGACGCATCATTGCTGAGAGTAAGTAATTGTGTCTATGTTGTTATTCGTTCTTTTTTTTTTTTTTTTTTTTTTTAAATAATGGTTTTTGGTTACTTTATCCACAGACATAGCAAGGAGTTGTTTTGACAACACTTAATTCCCGCCCAAGTCTGCTATGACTTTCAGTGACTTTAAAAGCCTATACTGGGTGAAGTACAAGTGAAATGACAATGTCCCCTGTTGTTTAGAAAGCTGATACCTTCCGAATAATGCTGAATAGTGATTTTACAGAGCTTTTCAGGCATCCTTAATGTTTGTAGTTCACATCATATCTGCTAGAAACATTTGAATTAATTGGAAAGTGGTTGTTAGGATCTGTCAGAACTTTCAAACCATTTTCCATACTGTCCAGCCTGATATTGTCTATCCAAGGTACTTTCATTATATTTATTTGCTTTATTTGCTTTGGAATGCAGCTCATATTTGTAGCAGCATCACGGCCAATTAACTGTGGTAAAATGTAAATAAATTATCCATACAGGGTACAGCCAATTACTCTGATAAAGCAGCAGCCCAGTAGCCGGCATTGAAATTCATACCTCTTGTGATTTATCAGGCCCTAACCTTGTCAACATTAACACACGTCTCATTTAATCAGTATGCCATTAACCTGCAGAGCTGTCAGTTCGCAGCTGCCGTACTGAACGATAGCTTGCCTGAGAGGAATTGCGATATTTGTCAAACGAGGCCATGGCGGCGCTTAGATTGTTATACCTGACCCTAGACGCTAAGCTTTATCCTTTGTCATGGATTTATGCTGATATATTGCAGGCGTGTATCTTGGCATTAGGCTGATAAACAGCTCTTGCTTGAGGACTGGTAACTCTATAGTTGAAGTGACTTTTTTTTTATTAGCTGATATTAGTCTTTAAATGTTGAGTTTAAAGTGAACTGACTATTGCTGTGAGTTGCCCCAACATCTCCAGAGCATTTTTTGGATAGGAAAGTTAAAATCTGACACATTGCAGCTTCTCCAAAGTCAAATCAAAGTCCAGACAGTTTCTCGGCTTGATGACCTTTACTAAGACCTCTATAGTTTTCATCAGGGCTGGTGATTAAAGACTTTTTTTTTTTTTTGTCACGCTGTTAACAACGCTTCCAAATCTATTTTATTGACAACAGCTCAACGATTCAGTCAGCATGAACTTTCACAGACAGAGGAATCA
Organism: Enteromius trimaculatus; assembly: GCA_032361065.1. Classification (NCBI taxonomy): domain Eukaryota; kingdom Metazoa; phylum Chordata; class Actinopteri; order Cypriniformes; family Cyprinidae; genus Enteromius; species Enteromius trimaculatus. Next base: position 954,759 of record JAUMHP010000035.1, on the reverse strand, counting down.
CACCTAATCTTTCTCACTCTTCATGTATACGACTGTCAAAACTGTCATGTGAGCACCCTACCTGCCTCTTCCTGTGCTTGCAATGGAGCCTCAGGGTTATTTTACACTGAAATTGCAACAAGTTTGTTTTTGCAAGCTGTTGATGACTTTTTTCCCCTCTTAATCTTTTTAAACCTGTCAGACTTGTGTCTTTTCAAACCCTGTTTGGGTCTCTCTACATCTGTGCAACATAAAAGTAAAAAAAAAAAAAATGACACTTAGTTTGTACTGGATCATATGTATGATTCCTTTTGTGTTATTTTGTAGTAAACATTGTGCATCGTGACCGCATCACCACCTCGGGTGTGCATTATTTTTCTAATAATTCAACGGCCCGTCGTCAATTATTCCTTACTTATACTACGGGGCTGTTGAATACATGAATCTGATTGGCTGACGAACATTCTAAGGTGTGCAATTATTTTCAGGGAACCGTACGGCAAATGTAGTTCCAGGCAGCTCTTTGACGGCATTACAGTTCCATATCACTTCACCAAATGGTTTCTAATATTTCAAAGGTCCAACAACAGCAAAATAACCAAAGCCCACAACGATACTGGCCAAACAAGTAAATATAGTAGTCAATATAATAAAAACGAGACCGCATTTCCATGTTTTGTAAACTAAATTATATTTATATCACGTATGGTAAGCACATATTCTATCTATATCTCTCTCCCTCAGTTTGCACACACATTAACATACGTGCTGATGTTGTTAGAACTAAGTTACTCTGACGACTTTATCCTTAACAAGGTCAAAACCACAGCTTTAAAGACCTTTTATGAATAAGTTAAAATATGTTATTGACATAACATTATGAATAAGTTGTTTAAATATATTTTAAATACTACATTTTTGCATCGTTTCATATCGTCATGTGAACACAATAATATTCTATGGCAATATCACGTTATTGCTAATTCCGTTACATCCAACGCAGTTTCGCGACTAATTCGTATGTATTTTACGAGGTGGCTAATTCATACGAATTTGTACGACCTCACTTGTATGTTTTTGTACAATACGAACAAAAACAGTGATGGGTAGGTTTAGGGGCGGGGTTAGGTGTCGGTCATACTCGTAACAACAACTCGTAAAATAATTTAGCATCATAAACATTTGTACGAGTGAGGCCGTATCAATTCATACAAATTAGCCACTTCGTAAAATGAATACGAATTGGTATGAGATTGGGCTGGTACATCCATACTATTCGCTAAGTTTTACATTCATGAGAGAAGTATAGACGCCACAATTATGAGCGAATCATTGTTGTAAGTTAGTTTAATGAATTAAATTTCAAGTTTCAGCTATTGGAAGACTTGAAATATAACACAAATTGCATCTATGGTGTTTTTTACATTAATGCAAGTCCTTTTTCTTCTTGGTGAAAGGTTTCTTTAAAATAAGACTTTTTTTGCTCTATTCACACCTGACGGTTACTAAGTTACTAAGCTACAGAAAGGCTAATCAGTGTGAAAATGAACAACAGCAAAATATAATTAGTCATTTAGGACAGACATGTGTGGATTATGAATGAAGAGTGAGGCCATTGTAATTCAACGGGAATCTGTGAGAGAATATTAGAAAGAATTAAAGGTTTTACTTAGTCAAGACTCCACAATGGCGCAAGACGTGAAACCCTGAAGGCTTTTTATCCATGTGTGAGGAAAATCAATTGAAGGTCAGGGGTGAAAGAGAGCTACTATTGGCTTGGAGAGAGAGGGACATGCAGAGGGGAAGACGACAGGAGTGTGAACTGTGCCAGAGGAGTTCGACAGCACATGATCAGCCTTCGGGCCTTTAGAGAAAGAGCAAGTGACAGCGATGCCAATGCTGCGTCTCCTTTGGGGTAAATCTGTCTATGTTAGCTATAGGACGATGATAGATCGTGTTTGCTTGACACACTCGTAATATATCGTACAGGAGATGTTTCCATGGCAACACACACACACCTCTCGTCGGAGCCCGAAGTGGAAATGTCATGTCACCTTCATTCTCAAAACCAGTCATTTTCATCTGGAGCCATGTTCTTGATGACCTCTGATAAACCAATACCAGGTTATTGCTGTTTAAAGTCAAGTTTGTTTTCCTAGTGCTTGTTTCTGGGGGCTGTTCCATTAAAATAAGATGAGAGTACAAGCCATGCTTATTTTGGTTAGTCAGGCTTATTGTCAGTAGATTTGTTACAAAATAAGTGAGACTAACTCAAATAAGCCTGGCTTATTTAGTTAACTTGCTTTATGGAACAGGCCACACTGGTCTTATTGAGGACTATTTTTCTATGGATGCATGTTATGTTGGTTTAGTATGTATATGAAGAGTAAATTTGCAAAAAAACGATACACAACGCTTAATTGCCATGTAACATTCTTGTCATAAAGTATATCAGTATTGTGCATTTTAGCATTATAGCATTGTGAGTTCATGTTTTACTGTAGAAGCTGAAAAGAGCACTCGTTGTTTTTGAGCAGAAAGTCAATTTTAGCGAATCAGCGTGCTGTATTCAGGTCAGGTGACTAAGCTGTTTTCACCTTGAAAAGACGCGTTAGAAAGAAGTTTCATCAAAGCTGACTAAAAGTGATCGAGGATGGATAATTTCGACAAAATTGACGAACCTGTGATAATCTTCTTCAGGGCGTAAAAGGAAAATAAATTAATTCAAAAATTTAAAATAAAAATATTTTTTTGTTGTTGTTGCATTATTTTAAAACACGTTTGGCAATAAATTATCAGTGTTGCCAACTGTTCTTAATGTAGAGTAGCTAAAGCCAGCTTGAAAAGTCATGAAATGTCACTAGATGACATCATTTTAATTTGCATATTCATCAGTGCGTCATTTCATCTTACCTGTGGTCACATAATAAATTTTAATGCAGCCAAATTCTCAATGTAACTATTTTAATTGATATATTTTACTGTTTCTGTTATCAGAAAAGGGAATGAATATGAAATAGTGACTGAAATGCAGGCCATAATGAAATCAAATACACATAAGATATAGACAATGGCTGTGCTGTGATTTTGGCTGTGTTTGCATGTAAAATAAAGTTAGAAGCAACAGCATATCTACATAAACTGAAAGCGCTGCTCCTCTCAGAAGCTCACTGAACAGAGCAGATGCAGAGAGGAAAACAAGACGCGTTGCATTGCCAGTCACTCACAGAGGCTCGCTAAGGTTTGTCCAAAAGTCGCTAGATTTGTTGCTAGTTGCTTTTTTGAAAAAATGTCACCAAGGGGGTCTGAAAAGTTGCTAAATCTAACGGCAAAGTCGCTAAGTTGGCCAAGTATAGGTCTCTGCAGCAACTGTATTGGGAGGTTCTGCTATAGGGCACACATGCTAAAATTTTGAAGGCGCTTTATTGACTGAAGCAAAACATTAAAACTTGTAACTAAATATTTAAGAAAAATTAAAATAAAGATAAAAATCAAATGTATTATTTAAAATGTACAAATATATAATATCTAAAAATATTTATTCATTCATTCTTTGATTAATTGCTAATGCTTACTTTTTACTACTCCGTTCTTGATTAATATCGAACACTGCTCATTAAATATTTTACTCTCAAAGCGTGTCGGTACAGATGTTAAATGGTTTGCAGAAGGCAATTTACGTTGACTTGCAGTGTTTGCGACACATGATGGATTGCAGATGTTAGCAAATCTACAAACACTTTAAAACAAAGTTGGAGAGCTTCAGAAGAAATACTGTACATGAGATTACGTAGGTTTTCTTTTTGTTTTCTTTAGAAGAGCAGGGCAGGAGATTTAAGTGTCAGTTTGCTCTTCATCGCGTCTCTCTGCTTTCTTGCAGAAACAGTTGTGATATAAACTTGACCATTTTTGAGGCTTTTCTATCCTACAGTCAATGGCAAATAGTCTAAATAATTTACTGTTCAGTTTCTGAAAGGCCGGTGTCATATTGTCCTTTTTTTCTGCGCAGTCGGTGTCCTGCTTTACGCCTGTTAAGTCCTTGTTATGTTCACTGCAAGTAATCTAGCAGAGTCTGTGTGTCCTATTGGCTGCCACTCACTTTCCCTGTCAGGCTCTACAGGGGTTTTGAGGATGAGGAACCACATCCCCCTCAAAAAAGTGAAGTATTTCTGCAGGGCTTCTTAAAACATGCTGCTCAGGATGCAGTGTGATGAACTCAGAAAATAGTTTTTCTCCCATGCATTATGCAATTGCAACATCAAAAAGACGGAATAATTGTTTTTGATCAGCATGATTTAGTTTTTTACAAAAAACGAGCAGGTTATAAAAATGCGCTAAATATGGTTGCATATATATTTATTTATTAGGTTTCCCTTTGAAATAACAATACTATATATATATATATATATATATATATTTGTAACCAAAGTGCTGTTGTTCTTACATTTAATTGCGTTTGTATACTTCATATCAAATTTAAATTTCATATAAAATGTATTTGTTACATGTTAATGTTAATTTTTTTTTTATTTTTCGTCTGTAAAACCATTTGAATGTCTTTTTATTTGCCAGTTATTTAAGGTTCCCATTTTTCATCCAGTTTTTTTTTTTTTTTTTTGCTTGTAATTATGTTTTAATTTTATTTGAACATGTAACTAAATTACCAATGTAATATTATAATATACACATATTATTAAATGTTAAAAAATTCATGTGTAATTATATGTACAATCAGTTCTTCAGTATATTAAAGAGCTAAAAACTGTATTTTTCTTTTTTGAAGCTTTCGATTTAATATTGACGTAGATTTCCACAACACATCTTGACCTTTTCTGGCACCTAGCTGTTTTTCACATCGACCATCTGTCTGCTTTTTCTTCTTTTTAAATCACTTGTGAAAGAACCTGTGGAGGTGTTTGCCTGCCATCCGGTTTTATGGCCTTCAGATCAACAGCTTGCATTTATGGGCATCAATGCTTTTTATATCTTATATGATTGATAGGAGGTTTGAAACAACTAGATAAAAGTATGTGTGCTTTATTTTTTGCTTTAAAGTGTAGCTGTCTGTATGTTATTTAAGAATACTTGAGCGATTAGCATCGACGTTGTGTCTCCTTCTCTAGATGTTGGTTCTGTGGAGGGACTGGCGTACCACCGAGGATGGGACGTCCTGTACTGGACGAGCTCCACCACAGCCACCGTCACCCGCCACAGCATCGACCAGACCAGACCAAACGCCTTCGATCGAGATACGGTGGTCTCCCTGTCTGAAGAGGACCACCCACACGTCCTCACTCTGGACGAATGTCAGAAGTAAGTCTCATGATTTAGGATGATCTAAATCTTTCATTATCAAAGAGCGTTTGCCAGGTTAACATGTACTGTAATACTTATTTTCCATCTGTTTGACTTCTGACGGGTTTTTATTTCAGCTTTCCTTTTTTATACATTATTAAACCGAATATGCAGAAAGATAAAGAAAAACGTTTTTATGGCAAAAAAATAAATAATAGTAAAAAACAAATAGTTTTATGAATAGCGTTTTAAAATTAATTTTAAAAGTGTTATTTTTAATAAATATTTTAATATATTAATAATATTTTTTTTTCAGCATTTCACTGTCTTTATTTTATTATAAATAAAAAATAAAAATAGCAAAGCACTGAACATTATCAAATAGAAGAAAAGAGTGATGGTAATGACGAGATTAAACTATTAAGCCATGTTTATTGTGCATTCCTAACACTTGCAAATTTTGTTGCTAATCTGACTAGCATTTAGATGAATTTGCGTCCAAATACAGCAAAGTTAGCAAAGTTCATCAATTATAAGCCTCATGCCTCAGCCGTCTACATTTAAAGTAACTTTAGCTTTTTCAGTCAGATGTGGAATTTTCTGTCAGACTTTTGACTATAAATATTTCCTGATGCTTGAAAAATATTGTGTATGGAAGGAAAATGAAAGCCTGTGTTAGCTCCTGCTGAATTAATAAAGGTAAACATAGCTATGCTAGCGTTAGCTTGTGTTCTTAATTGTAAACACAATCATTGTGCAACCAATGTTTGCTAAACACAATTCTACAGACATATTCAGTTTTTCAAGTAGGCAATCAGAAATTTAAACTTTGTTAATGCTTGTGTTACTCATTCTAAATGGTACAGTGAAGTACAGTATGCTATCTTTTAGCCGTAGCATGAACATGACTGATTGTTCTCTAAGGAGCATTTCTGCGCTTCATACACTGACAGCACTTAGTCGGACTGTAGCAGTCGGTGCGTTAGCCTGTTAGAGCATTAGCATGGCAATAAGTGGCTGCTGCTGTCAGCAAGAAATCCCAGCGATCCAAAAGCTGCCAAAGATCACAGCTAGGAGTCACACACTGGCGCTAGCGGCTGACACTGCAAGGTGCCGTCACATGCCAGGCTAGCACACTCGTCTCAAACGCAAGGACATGCTTCGTCCTTCGACTGACTAGTCTTCTTCTGACACTTTAAAAGAAAAAGGGCTGATGCTATTAAGCTGTAGCCTTTTTGATTAGAATTGCAGATTAATACAATTTTTAATGAGGCTATTAGCATTTAACGCAGCATCAGGGGTGTACATTTTGTTTTAAGAAGACTTTAGACTATCATGCTAAAGTAAGCATGCTGTATGTGTCATTTACAGAAAACATTTAAAGTTTGTCTGAAATTTAGAGAAGGAATGGCTCAGAAAAGTGAGAAACGCACTAGCATGGTTTGTTAGATGCCACTGCATTTGATATTATCTATTATGAAAAAAACATTTCAATATTTTTAAGGGTGACATAATTGGAAAATACTATGCAATTGATATTGTGCACATATGAAAATTCAGCCGACGATGCAGAAAGTTTCTGGCTTATATTACAGTAGAAGTAGTATTTTAATAAAATACAAAAATATTGAATACTGAATACAAAACAAATAAAAAGTAGCTGATTATAAACTTATAAAAAGCTGTTAAAAATGTTGTTTAAATAAAGAAGTACTATGAAAAAATGGTCATGTACTAATAAAATCTCTTGTCATATTTAAATGATTAAATGATTATGTAATGACATTTTTAAAGATGTGATCTGTTTGTGTTCCCCAGCTTGATGTTTTGGACTAACTGGAACGAGCAGAAGCCGAGCATCATGAGGTCGACTTTATCCGGCCGAAATGTCCAGGTCATTGTTAGCGTGGATGTCATCACCCCTAATGGACTCACCATCGACCACAAAGCCGAAAAGCTATATTTTTCTGACGGCAGCCTTGGTCACATTGAGAGGTGTGATTACGACGGCTCGCACAGATACGTGAGTATGGAGCCTCTTTGTGTGTGACTTTTAAAAAATGTATGGAAGTGCATTAGCTGAAGCAGAGGCCAATTCTTAAGAGCACTGCAAGCGTCCTTCAGCCTTTGTGAAGCGTTTTTGTTTTGCTGAGGTGAGACATTGAAGGAGGACATAAAGAAATTTCGATCCCATCCACTGAAGACCGGTCACTCGGGTTCAGTGTATTGTCACCTAAAACAAAAAATTTGATCTTGCCAGGAGGACCAAAAGAAAAGACCTAACGATGTTAAACAACAACTGAACATTTTTCTTATTGATCTTAGTTCTAGGTAACAGGTTTTTTTTTTTTTTGGTTTTTTTTTTTGTGAGTATTTCAGGTTTTCCGTTCCCCTTCAGGATGCAGCAATGCCATGTGTCTGTAGTATATAGTGAGTAGGATCGTCGCTTTAACACATTCAATTAGTAAAACGTGTATTTAGCAAAAATGGAATCGTACATATCTTGCTGTTAATTGCTTTTTCTATTCTATAAAAGCACAGTTTCACATGTAGCAAATTTCTGGGAGCTGTAAAAATAATGCACTAAAAATAATCATACTTGTTTGTTATATAAAGTATAGTAAGCAGTTCAATTAATAAAATTAAATTCTTAAAAAAACATCTAAAAAAGGAAGACAAGTTTCTGTCATGTATAATAAGTTCTAAGGACTGTCAGTTTGAATCATTAATAGTATTTAGATTTAATATTAATTTATTAGAACTGATTATAAAATAATGCACAAAACCGCAACTGATCCAATATTTATGAAAAATTCGGTTATTTGTAATAAGTCGGTTTAATAATTTAAATAAAACAAAAGTAGGGCTGTCAGTTTAATTTTATTAAAAATAAATGAATAAAACAAGCACAAAAATGTAAAGCAACTGATCATCCATTTACGATTTTTCATGTTTTGTTTTGTTTAGTAAACATTAATTTAATCAAATTAATTATAAAAAATGCACAAAAAACAACGCAACTGATCAAAGAATTAAGGAAAATCCTGTGTCTGTCTTATATAATAAGTGTGTAATAAGTAGCTTAGGTTACCAGTATTTTTAAAATATCGATCATAATTTATCCGCTTTTTTCTGTTTTTTAATTTGCGTAAAAATTCAGTTTCTATGCAAGTGCAAAACTTGGGAGTTATTCCATCTTTTTGCAATGATTGACGTACCTAAAATAACTGTCAATGACTGCTAAAGTAAACCAATTCTAATGTTTACTTTCATCAAAGGCCTGGCACCGCAGGTTGAAGGGTTTGACACAGTTTTTCGGTTGATGACCGCCAACAGTGCCCGTGGTGTTCTAAATAGGCTCTAGCTGGCTAGTGAAACTCTCTGCTTGCTAGGCTATTAAAAGGTGAAAATTGGTCTGGGCGAACAAAAGGAAGATTTGTTTTCTTGTGTGTCAGACAGATAGCAAGGCTAGCGAGGCGGGCTCTGTCAGAGCAGCGCTGGAGGAGGATCTGCCATCTAGGTTACAGCTGACAGATTCAAACTCCAGCCTTTTTAAACTTCCTCCAGAGGAAAAAACACAGAACCACACATTCAGACTCCCGGGAGTGCAGACTTAATCATTAGATGAAACTTTCCCAACAGCAAAATAGCAAATATGACTCTATTTGCTTTCATAAAGGTAAAGTGTGTGATTTCTAAACTATTTGATTCAACAAATGTTATTATATCAATTAAAAAGCGATTCATTCCAATAATTTTTTTTTTTTATTTACTATGAAATATAATAATTTATTTAAGAAAAGTGGTGAATATATTGTATAGATTTAGTTATTACTTTCATATGAGACTTTATGCACTGAAAGTTTTATCAGGCAGCGAATGCAGTTTTGGAAATGTTACAGTAGTGTTTAAATAGTATTATCACTTTTAAATGAGGCTTTTCTGCTTGTAAGTTGTCAGTGAGAATTGTTTGACTCATTTCATATTTGCAGTTTTTAGTTTTGAATCACGTTGCTGTGGAATTTAACAGTTTCTAAAGTAGTGAATGTGTTGTATAAACACTTCACCAATGATAGTTGAGAAAAAAAAAAAAAAAAACAAACAAAAAAAACACAGTATTGCATGTTAACTATGACTTGGCGATATATATATATACATCGATATATTGCGCATCTTGTCAGGAAACTGGTTCTTTGATTATGCAATATCACGTTGAGTATCATGTGGGATTCATTGGCGTAGCTTATCAGTGATCGAACATATCTGTGTATTAACTGCCGCTCCGTTTGAAAACAGCTGATGGAGATTTACCGTTAATCAAAGAACCGGCTTTGCTGATGAGATGCGCATGAATATACAGTATTGATCGATATATATCACACAGCCTAAATGTTAACATCTCTCAATTCTGACTTTCTAACTTACAATTGCAAGTTTTTAGTGGTATTGTATTGAATTGAGAAATGTAAACTCGCAACTGCGAGAAAAATAGTCTGAATTGTGATATCCTTCTTATAAAAGATCCTTCTTTTTTTCGTTGCGTAAATGGCCTCCATACTTTGACGTTGGCTGTAAGAAGTGGTTTTCCCAATACAGATTTGCAGTTTTCACTGGTTTTTATGATATACGTAATTTACAGTTTTCTCCAAAAATGAATATGTTATAAAAATGTTAAGAAAAGTTGGTGCGCGCCGATCCAATAATATCACATCATAATTCACATGGTGCAGCTGACTGATTACTTCACACATTAGTAAATACTATATATATA
>JAUMHP010000035.1:927501-944614 GCA_032361065.1 Enteromius trimaculatus | reverse complement strand
GTAGGTGTACACATGTATACCCTTCTAATTGGAAAAAGAGCAAAGTGAACATTTACAAAATATCATATGCTGTGTTCTGTGAAAGAACTAAATGTGCTTTAAGACAACATAAATAATGAAAGAATCAACATTTTTGTTTGTACCATTCCTTAAATGTCACTACTGCCTCCCGTGGGTTTATTATCAAAGTTCAAACTTTTCCCTCTAGATTCATCGTGCCTTTGGAACCAGTTCGCTTGCTCGAAAAACAAGTGCATCGCCAAACAGTGGCTCTGTGACGGGGAGAACGACTGCGGTGACGGATTGGACGAAAGCGAAGAAATTTGCGGTAAAACTCTGAAGCACGTATTTGCATTTAGGCCACACAATGAAAGACTCCCTCTGAGAGGAAGGATATAAATCAACACGAAAGAGGCGGGAAGAAAAATTGGCCTGCGGTTTCATCATAGTTGCGAATTTATGGCCATGCTGTGCTCCTAACAAATGTGCTCGGAAAAAAACCCCTCAGGTTTCTCAAAGGTCAAACACAAACAGATTGTTAAACAAGTTCTCGAGACAATGCTTAAACTTTTTCAATTACTTTGAGAAGCTTTTTTATTTAAACAAATGAATATTCATCCACGCAGCATGTTGCTCGAGATTGCGATGCTCACTCTGTTTTCTCGTCAGGCCCGACAACATGCGCCCCCGGTTTGTTCAGTTGCCCAGGATCGTACGCTTGTGTACCCAGGAACTGGTTGTGTGACGGGGAGAGAGATTGCCCCGATGGCAGCGATGAGCTAGCCGTGGCTGGCTGTGGTAATTTCAATTTCATAAAACCAGCAACTTCCTGTTCCTGTTTTCAGCCCAGATCACAGTCATCAGTCAGTTTGGACATATTTGATTTGAATTCATGTTGGATTTGTTTAATTATATTTAATACAGATGTAGTTTATTTTATTTTAGGTCATGCATTGTTTTCCTTATTTTGTTTGTATTTCTCAAATACAATAAATAATAAAATCTAGGCATTTTATTCGTCAAATGATTTATTTTTCTTCATTGGTTCATTCATTTATGCATTTATAATTTTTTTTTTAGATTCATCTGCAACACTAATTAACACCACTGTTGGAAAATAAGCTGCCAAATCTACCCAGAATATCTTCTTTGTATCTGCTGTCCCTGAATTTTCAGAGCCACAGCCAAAATAATTGGGGATTTGAGACAAATCTCAGGTGTCTGTAATGTTCTACTCCTTTTATCCTAACACATAGCTAACGTCCTGTTTGTTCCTGTTCCTGTCTTTTAATAAGCTCCGAACAACACGTGCACTGAGAGCACTTTCCAGTGCCGGAACCAGAACTGCATCCCGCGTCGTTTCGTGTGTGACCATGACGACGACTGCGGAGACGGTTCTGACGAGTCTCTGGAATGCGGTGAGCAACTCCGGTTTCTCGAGTCATTACTTTGTTGAAAATGACCATCCCTTTGCGGCCTGTTTAATGGACTGAAATTGCGTTGGCACAACAATAATTGGACGTTTCAACGACTGGAAAGCATGCGTAACTCATTGTCCCATACCTCAGATCTAAGAATAAACACTCACTCTGAATAATTGACGGAAATATAGGCTAGTCTTCACCTTTTTTTTTACTGTTGTCTATGTTAATGAACCTCACAAACCTGTCCCAGTTGCATTTTACCACAAAATCAAAAATAAAATCAATTAGGAGTAAATAAATAAATAAATGTTGCATAAAGTTGCATACAAAAAATAAATAAATTAATTAATTTATAATAATTGCACTTTTTTTTATAAGAATAGCGAATGTTTTATGTCTTCATATTGATCGTCCATTGATGTATTTTTGCAATTGCGAATTTTTTTCTTTTTCCAATATATTTTTTTACAATTGTGACTTTTTTTTTTTTCGCATTGTAGTTTATATCTCACAATGGGACTATGATATCCCATTTTGACTTCTTTTAATCACAAAATATTTTTAGATTTTCTTTCTCTCAATATGACTATTTCTTGCAATTATGTGAGAAATATAATTGTGATTTATTTATTTTTGTCACAAATTGCTAATTTCTTATTTTGTGACATCGTACAATTGCAAATGTATATCTTACAGTGACTTTAGCTCAATAATGATCCTGACTGAAACACCATGCATAACTATTTCGCCACATTGTTTAAATCCTCTCCCATCATCCTCTTTTTTTTTCTGCAGAATATCGTTTATGCAAAGAGGAGGAGTTCCGCTGTGCAGATGGGCGGTGTTTATTGAGAGCCCAATGGGAGTGTGATGGCTTCCCCGACTGTCTGGACCAATCAGACGAGCTGCCACTCAACCCAAAGTGTTCCGCTGCAGGCGAGTCCCTCTCATGTGTCACGCACCCCATTTGACTGACAGGTTCCCAGGTTCCATCCCATATGGGATTTGTCAGAACACCTGGTCCTCCCCGTTTGTGTCCTGTACCCCTGCCAGTGCCACCTGAGCTGGGCAGAGAGGGGCTGATGAAACTGCTGTGCCTCTGTTCTACAATTTTTGGTTTCAGGGCAAACATATGCCGTTAATGTTAACAGATGCCATTACTGTTTCCATCCAAGCTCATTAAGCAACAGTTTTAGGTTTATATTTCTGAGGGGAAATGCAGTTCAGTTGTTTACAGCATGTTTACAGTACAACTTTGAAACACTAATAAGGCTCTTTAGACTTGGACAGTTAAGCAACTCTCTAGCAACCAACCAGAACGCCTAGCAAAGCGCCAAAACCGCCATTCACACCATAGCAAATGTACTAAAGAGTGCCCAGAAAACCCTAGCAACAACATATAGTGGAAACATATTAGAAAATCACCAAGAACACAGTAGCAAACATTATTAAAAAAAAAAAAAAAACAGAACACCCTAGAAAAAACATATAGTAGCAACATATTGAAAACTACTAAGAACACCATTGAAAACGGGTTGCCCAGATGAAGCTGGAATGCTGGTTTATGCTTGTCCTTTGCTGGTTTATGCTGGTCACATGCTGGCAAAAGACCAAGATTAACCAGCAAAATGACCAGCTTAAGCCAGCATAAACCAGCTAAGGAGCAATTTAAAACAACATCCCAGCTTCAAAACCTACCTTACCAGCGTAAGGTAGGCTGTCAAAACCTATTGACAGCCACCAAGACCACCATAGCAAACATGCTAAAAATCTCTCGGATCAGCATAACCACCTTACAGAGTAGAAACATATTAAAAACCACCATGAACACCTCAGCAAACCTGCTAAAAAGTAGCAACATATTGACAACTGATAAAAAACACTGTAGCAAACATGCTTAAAAGCCTTCAGAACACCCTTACAGCCTTATAAAGTTAAAACCTATTGAAAACCACCAAGAACACCATAGAAACACATGCTAAAAAGCTCTGAGAACACCCTAGAAACCACATATATTAGGAACATCACCAAGAACACTATTGAAAACAGGATAAAAGTGCCCAGAGCACCTTAGCAACCACATACAGTAGCAATATAGTGAAAACGACCAAGTACGCTATAGCAGACATGCTCTGAAGAACACCCTAGCAACCTTTTCGGAATGAGGTGAAAACCTTCTAGAATACTTTAGAATGCAAAGTAGGCATAGCCATATTTTAAAAAACACCCTAGCAACCACATAGCAGCCGTAGGTAAGGCATAGAAACATATTGTCTAGATCACCCTAGCAGCCACTTGAGCTATGTGTTTCTAATCTGATGGTTTTGTTGATTTCTATGTCCCCTTTTTTTCCTCGCTGCTCCATGTTTTAGAAAGTTTGTGCAACGGTTCGGTTTTCATGTGCGCGAATGGCCGTTGCGTTCCGCTGGGCAGCGTGTGTAATCAACACGACGACTGCGGCGACCGATCTGACGAGAGGAGCTGCAACGTCAACGAGTGTTTGAACCGCAAAGTCAGCGGATGTACCCAGGACTGTCAAGACCTACCCGTGGGGTACAAGGTGTGTATGAAGAACGTTTGTCACGCTGTCCGACGTTTTTTTATGTTTATGAATTAAGCATCTGGTTCAACTTCCACCCTAAAGTCGTCCACACATGAAAGTACAGATAACAAAAGAAAGACGAAAGAATGTTATTGTTTTTCCAGCAAATCTTTGCTAAACGTCATTAGCAGGCTTTAGCGGCTACGACAACATTGGGAAAGTCTGCACAAACAAACGTTCGAAGTACTAAAATGTTTTCACATTCCTTAGAGGTTTATAGTACTTAGCGCTAAATCCATGGAGAATGTTATAATCCCGTTTGCAGTCAGTTTACGTTTAACCGGTGAATGTGTAAACGATTAACGCTAAAATGCTAGCTTTTTAGCGCTTGAGAATATCAGCTGAGGTAGTGCACAGCAAGGGAATGACATGTAAACCACACACACACATACACTAACAGTGTGTGTTTTCAGTGGGAGAATGACACACACACACAGAGTTGAGTGGCGGATCGAACAGCTTCGTTTGGCAGATGTCTCAGAATGCTGGGCCGGTCGTTTGACAGCCACACTGACTTTAAAAACAGGCAGTCAAGGACACGGCGGCTCCGAACCTGCTAGAACTCTGTTGTTCTGGGTTGTGTTAGCTTTTGTTACCACATAATTAAAATATAAAGCATAGTTTTAATGAATGACTAATGACTAAAGCAATGGTCTTGAAACTTTGTAAACACGTTTTGTTTCACTGCACTCTTCCTGTCCATTAGTCTCTCATTTGTATTATTGTGAATTGTATATAAATTTGGCATGGTCATATTTCACCGAATGAATGAATTATGCATATTTTAATGACCATTAAGACACTTTTGCATTGCTTGTTTGTTTGTTTTTTTGTTAGTAACATCACGTAATATAAAATTAAAACAAATAATAGAATAATATAAAAACAATTTTTTAATGTAACATTATTATTATTATTTTAGTTAATTTTTTTAACAGTTCACTTCCTATCTATTGGTCTCTCATTAGTATTAGTCTGAGCCACATTTCACCCAAACATCGAATAGGAAATTTAATTAGGACATTATGTAAAATTCTAAACTTAATTTGTGTTTAAAAAAAATTATATAAACAATAAAAAAATCTGAAATTTTAAATACTTTATGCATATTTTAATGAACAATAAGACTTAATGCTTTTTTTGTTAGTAATATAATATAGAATAAAAATATCAGTAATACAATATCAATAACATTGTTTTATTTAATAACTGTATTTAGTTAGTTAGTTTTAATAATAATAGTAATAATTCCAGTGGCAGCATGTATAAAGAGTAGGTGTAGGAGCAAGGATTAATCCCTGTGGAACACCACAGGAGAGGTACGCTATTAAAGAAGTATGTTTTCCAAAACAGTGCACTTCCTGTTGGTTAAATATGACCTAAACCCTCATAAAACGATACCCTGAATCTCTACAAAACTTTCCATTCGAGAAATTAAAATAATAATGTTGTGCTGTATTTTATTTATTTATTTATTTGTTTTCATTATTTTTATAATGCATATTTTAATGACCATTAAAGCTTTTGCATTGCAATATAATATAGACATCATTAATATTCTAATATTAGTTAATTCGTTTTGATACTACTAATAATAAACATTAAATTGTATTCCACAGCATTTATTCCACAGCATTAAAAACATACATGGGTTACCTATTTTACACCTAATAAGAAATTAATTGAATTAATATAATATAATCGAAATATGATGTATAACATTTCAGTGATATATACTGAAAAACATATTCGTCTGTTTTTAATTAATACTAATTATATAATTGTATGTCATATGTAATTAAATTTTATTTGTTAACCCATGCAGAGAATGTACTTGGCAGAGTTCTGTGAGACACCCATAAATCTTTGTTTTTTTATTGTCTTCTCTAGTGTATGTGTTGGCCCGGGTTTCGTCTGAAGAACGACGGCAGGACTTGCATCGACGTGGACGAATGTTCCGAGAACTTTCCCTGCAGTCACCAGTGCATCAACACCTACGGGTCTTTTCACTGCCTGTGTGCCGATGGGTACCAGCGTCCCGCCAGTAACCCGCACAGTTGCAGGTCTCTCTCAGGTACACTGCTCTATTCAACAGCACAGGTGTGAATAAGCTCCTGTGGACCCTCACAAAGATTTTACTGTCACACTTGCCCAGAAACACCCAGCGTGGACTCGAACACGCAAACTGAGTCTTGTTGTGACTTATATTTAGAGAAAAGCAACAGGAGGTTGAAGACAATTAGTTCGTCAGCTGGAGATGAGCTCTGATTGGCTAAGAGAAGATCCAGGTGTGACATATGGCATCTGCCTGCAGTTATTTACTGTATAAAAGAAAGACGTTTATGTTCACTCATTTAGTGTTCACTCGCGAATACTGCTGACATGCAAAGGAGCTGCTAATGAAATCTACTCAAGACCACCATTTCCAATTACTATCGCCTTTTTAACATGGTACTGTGGTAATACCATGCTTTTTTGGAAATATGTTTCATTCTAAAGAATATTGTATATGTTTTAATGCAGCCATTTTTTTTATTTTTTTTAATATTATTAATTTTTTTTTATTTATTTATTTTTATTAAATTACATTTTCCCCTCAGTTCTCTATGAATAGAAAAACTTGGGGATTTTTTACCCCATCAAATTTGACTTGGTTTTTACTTATCTAGAAACAAAATATCTAGAAATAAAGCTCATATTTAGTTTTTAATCTATCCTAAAGTTTTTTTTTTTTTGTTGTTGTTGTTTTTTAAGGTTTCAGTTGACTGCCTTATAAAAAAGATTTTGTCAACCCTGTTACAAATATAAATATTTTATATAAAATAATTAAATATAAATAAATATTTTATTAGCTATTTTATTAATAAATAATAATACATTATTTTTAAAATATTATTTATATTTAATAAATAATATTTAATAGTAATGACATAACACTTTCATAAAGCAAACCTATCAAAGACGAGCTTAAGTCTCACACATTGTATTGCTTTTCTAAAGCATGTTAAAAATATCAACCCTGTTACTATCATATTGTTTCAAGAACAATTGCTAGTTTATTTAAAGGTATATAATATAATTGAAGTATACATAAAATGTTAACTCATCAAAACAAGCTAAAGTCTCATACATTCTATTGTTTAAATTTTTTAAGCATTAAAATATCAACCCTGTTGCCATGATAATGTTTTGAGAAACATCTTGATTTTTTTAAGTAATGTAATATAACTGAAATATTTATAAAATTATGTAATATTTATAAATGTGTGTTTTAAAAACGCATTGTCTAACAAAAGAAATTGTTTAATATTTTTTTTAAGTATCTTAAAATATGAACCCTGTTACCATAATATTATATAGTAAACAATTGATGTTTATTTTTAAGCAATATAATTTAAATATAAATATGAATATATAATATAAAAAATTTTTTTTAATGTTTTGTATAAAGAAAATTACATCAAAGAATCAATCATCCAGTGAATGGACACTAAATGCATCATTTGCATAAATTTAAAAGTATTTAAAACACCATTAAACAAGGAAATCTTCCATAGTATACCTAATTATCCATAGAATATTCAAAAAGTCCAGTTAGTATAAAAAGTAGCATTTGATACCATCTCTGTACCGCCACAGCACTGTTTTTAAGTGTCTCTTCTTCAAAGACATGTGCCTACACACACACACAGACACACTCAAGTAATAAAGTACTGTTTTTGTATGACTGACAAGTCTAAGTCCCAGACTTGACAGGAAGTGGATGTTCAAGTGTTGGCAACTCACAGGAAATCGATTTCAAGTCATCAAACTGGAGCTGCAGTCGTGTCTCGCAGCCAGAATAATCTATAGAGCAACACAAACACTTATTTAAAGGCTTTTTAAAGTATTTGGAATCCTGATACATCCATATAACTGAATATTACAAAATCCTAAGTACTTTTTTATTCACTTTAGTCACACAGGATTAAAGTAAGACAAGGTTTTGCAGGTGACAGGCAGGAAAATGTTTTATCTTTCATGAAAGATTTTTTTTAATGCAACGGAAAATATAAAATGTTTATATTTAAATACTTTATGCATTAAATAAAATAAAATACAAAACATATAAAATCACCTAAATATATTATGCAATGCACTGGATAAACTATAAAATATTTTGCATTTCAGTAACTGAATAAAAATTATTTAAATATTTAATAAATGTTTTAAAATAAAATATTTCATGGATTGCATATGACAGCAAGCAAATAAATATATACCATATATATATTTAAAAATATGTATTTATTTATTTATATTTTGTTTCCCTTTTTACAGCAGAGGAGCCTTTTCTTATTCTTGCTGACCATCACGAAATCCGAAAGATCAGCCTGGATGGATCAAACTACACTCTTCTGAAACAGGTATGATGGATATAGCTCTCTAAAATGTACATTTTTACTTATACAATTGTTAAAAATGTCTTTTTAGAACTATTATTGTATTTTTTTCTGCTCTCAGATACCATCTTGTTTAGCTTAAACTCATTAGTGTGTTCTCTCCATATTCCCTTTTAATTCCATACTTATTTTTTTCATAAAAATACAAATTCTCATATGAAGCTTAATTCAGACACAACATCCAAAAGCTTGGGAGAAGCCAATTGTGGTTCTTTATAGAAACTCACAAGCTCAACTTGAGCAAGAAACAGCGTTTTAAACACTTGATTGACGTGAATATCGACGCCCAGGAATATTTGCACACTGAAAAGGTCATATTGTGACTGGAATCACAACTATTTTCCACTTATTATGGAAAATGATGATGAAAAGTGTAAGTTATGGCTCCCTTAATCATTCTTAACCAGTAAATATATCAATTTGATAGTCGTTACTACTAAAAAAGTCAGTTATGGTCTTTAAATCTGAATGAAAATGCTTGTCAATGCAAAAGGAACCATGACCGATTTGGCTCTGAAGGGACCGTCGGATGAGAAAGTCTCTCATGGCCCTCGTGTGATGAGATTGAGCGGCTTGCCATCGAAGGAGCAGTTAAAAACGCACGCTTGGGTTGATTCATCAGTCAGGAACTCCATCAGTTTGATTTAAAAGGTCTGGTCCAGCAAATTAGATCTGAACGCAGCGGGGGGTTTGAATGAACCAGACAGAACGACGGAGAGAGATGGGGGAATGTGAAAGACCCCTACTGAGAAAGTGATTGGCTACGGTCGTAGCAGTGCATGATGGTAAGTTTCTGTCAGACGGAGGAAGTCTCGCTCGTAGCGAAAATAACAAAGCGAATGAGAAAGGTATCGAGAAAGATGTTATAATGAGTCGCCTTGGACTATAAAAAGACTGTGTTTTGAAATTTGGAGTTTTTATTATTGGTTTTGTGACTCGTGCTTTCATAAAATGCTCCCATTTGCATAAATTAAAAGGTTTGAATAGTTTAAAAATATTAAACAATTCACTTTTTATTAAATATCAATAGCTGCTGAAATGTGGCCTAGCAGATAGATACTCATGTGAGCAAACTTACAGCTCAGAGGGGGAGCTTTTTTTTCTGTGGTATTAACCTCCTCATATGCCGCTGTGATTAATAATATACTGATGCCAACTGCCAAATATGAGAATGTAATTTATGGGGGTGCTGTGCCAGGGCTAAGCAAGGCTTCTAATTGGGCTATCGCCCCCGCCTTAGCACCGTCACTGAACATCGCAACATTTCTGGAATTCGGATTGTATTATTATGATTATTATAACATTTGATACTTTAAATACCTCACTATTTCAATAGTATTCTTCAAGTTAGAGAAAAAAAAAAGAGAATTTATCAGCTTTTGTTTTTCTTCAAATAACCTCCTCAGACTTATCTTCCCTTTTGAACCTCATCTGTCAATCTCACGCTTCGCCTGCGTCTCTCTCTTTGTCTTTCTCTCTGCAGGGACTCAGTAATGTCATCTCTCTAGACTTTGACTACAGGAAGGAGTTGATCTATTGGATTGACACTAGCAGGCCCAGCGGACGCAGAATCAACAGAATGCGCCTGAATGGAAGTGACCTCAAGGTACATCCGCGAGTGTGCGTGTATGTGTGTGTGTGTGTGTGTTTACGTTGAATCACTCTTGAAATCACCCAGAGTTGCCCAGATTGACACATGCAAATCCCTTCTGCCCCTGGGTAAATGTGATTCACATCACTTCTGCACAGGGGCAATTTTTATTGCGTAATTGATGGCCTCCAATGACGGGAAGCAGACTTATTCACTCCACTCCAACAAATAAATAAAAGCTTATATTTTTCGGAGAATAACTGGTATGAAATAAGACGGGGGTTGAAATGATAGACAAGGCAATGTGTGTGTGTGAGGCTGTCTGTCTTCATACTTCTCTCCATCAATGCCCTTGCATATATATTACTCAGGGCGGAAAACGGGCATGGTGTGCCAGCCTTGCCCTGCTGGGCCGCCAGAGCTCGTTATGTTTAATATCGAGCCATAATGGCTCATTAAGCTTGATTGAACTCTGGATCTTGAACTGATTTATGATAGTGTGCTGTAGTACAGAGAAAAAGAGAGAGAGGGGGAGAGGTAGAGCGTCTGTAAAAGCAACGAAGAAGTGATAGTCAACCTAAATGTTGAACTTAAACGCAAAATGAAGCCACGCTAATATAATAGGACTGTTTTTATAGGACACTGACATAATGATGAAAACCAAATAAACACAAGGAGTAAAAATCAGAGAGTAGGAGAATTTTTCAGTGCTACATAAACATGCTTTTTGTAAACGAGAGAGACGGCTAGACTTTTAAATGTTTCTATATTTGATTATAAATTGACCGGTTTTGACCACTAGGGGCAGTCTGTAAATGCGAAAAACATACGTATTTTTTCTGCCACATAAATTTAAGCACACTAAGGCCATGTGCACACAGCAGCAGAATACGGTTGTCAATCCTGTGTTTGAGTCCTTAATACGGTTAATACACAGTTCGGTTATTTTACAAGTGTGACAACCGCATTCTGTAACCGAACTCACACCTGTAGATTTTCCGGACTGAAAGTTATATTCCATCAGTTTTCCACCGGAGCCATTCCACACAGTTTTGCGCACTTCGCTCTCCAACCAAATTTAAAAAGTTAAAATTTAAAAAAGTTAATTTTATTTGAATGTACTGTAAAACACCTATAAATAAAATTAAAAGTATATATATAAGTATAAATATATATATATATAAACATGATATACATTTAACAATATTAAGAACAGAGCAGGAGTGAAAAATAAAATTAGTTTAAAACAAACATATATTTTAATGTTTATTAAAAACAACATTCATCATAAACATCAAGCCCAAGCAAATGTATTTAACAAAGTGAAATATCCTGGAAATGCACTATACAAGTAAACTTGGGGGCACACACTTCTCTTATTCGGCAAATGGAACGTCGACTTAATTGACTTTGACATGTTTTGTAGGTGTTGTTTTGCTTACCTGGTTTATATTTTTGTGCACTTTCACCCTGTGGTGTATCTCCACCCTGTGATTCTGTACCATTTACCTGAAGATGTTAGTTTCCCTGGTGGGCACAGCATCTAGAAAACCTGCGAAGATGTCAAAATTCATCACAGCTAGGCTAGTTTTAATTAGCGCTGATGGTAAGACCCAGTCTGAGGCAAAATGTCTTTAATGTTCATCACTAATGTTCATCAGCTTGCAGAATGTTACTCTTACTCTTAAAGCGCTAGGCAGGGGGCACCAGCAACCAAGAGCGAAAATGATTAAAAGCGCTGGATTATCCGCCAGCTGGGAAGAGTATTGTTTATGCCAAACAGGCAGTTTCTGTGATCAGTATGAGTAGTGAAATGTTGTGAAGTGCCTTTTTCTTGTGAAACTACGGTTTTTGGGAACTTTTCTTGCCATTTTTGGGGAGTCTGAAGTGCCGTTAATGAGTGGTTATGTAGCCCGCTGATAATTAGCAATAGTGTCTAGCTCAGCAGTTCTCAAATTGATTGCTTTATTACCCCAATTTTTCATGCGCAGTCAAGAGTTTTTAGGTTGCTAAAATAAGTACAAATCTATACATTTTCACAGCATTGAATTGTTCATTGTTCAAGTCCATTTGCACCCAACTGTTGTACTTGTGGTTTGACTTTTTGAAGGGAAATCTTGCTAATTTGCTGGTTAACTGCTATGCTAACTATTTTTGACCCCTTAATAAGCCATCTCTTTAAATTAACCATGGTTTTACTTCAAATAAAAGCAAAAGAGACCATGGTTGTAGTACATTATTTGTAGTAAATTTGTGGTTATTAAAATGGTGATCAGTATGCAAAAAAACAAAACAAAAACAAAACATGGTTACTACTATTTTACTACATTACAACCATGGTTAATTTTTTATAAAGGACCAGTTGAAAAGACATATCTATAGGTTATAATAGTCTTGATTTTTTTTCATATTACTTGAAGAAACAAAGCCCATTTTATCCTACATTTACTGTACATGTTGCTGTTGTATTTTGGCTTTTGTGCAGTGAAAACTTGCTAATTTGTGAACTTTTTCACAAGTTCTGTGATACCTATAAACCATTGATTAAAAGTCAACAAAGCAAGAGGTTATCATAGCCTTATTTTTATAATTTTTTATTTTATCTGAAGAAACAAAGCCCCTTTATTTCCACCTTTATCCTACATTTACAATTTGGTGAATTTTGTTGTTGTAGTTTTGATTTTTGCAGTAAACGCTAACTATTTTTGTGGACCTATGAAACAGCAGTTTAGAAATAAATTATCTACAGGTTATGAAAGACTTGGATTTTTCTTGTTATATGAAGAAACAAAGTCTTTTCATATGCAATTTATTTGGCTAATTGCTATACAAACTATTTTTGTGGACCAGTTGACAGCCACATCTAGAGGTTATTAAATAAAAAAACAAAGCCTCCCTTGCTCCATTGTATCTGACAATGTATACAGATTTGTTGACTGTTTGCTAATGTGCTGGCTAACTGCCATGCTAACTCATCCTTAGCAAGTGAGAGCCAGGATTATGTTTATATCAATACATTTATGTTTGTTAAAAATTAGCATTTCAATTTCTGTCATGACAATAACTGTTGGCAGAAAAAATAAAACCTACTTTTTTCAGTGAATAGCTGCATCTCTCTTTTGAACTTTTTTGCTAGGAAGCATTTGCTCCCTATGGTACCGGCTGTGGATAAATCCATGTGAATAACTGGCCAAAAGAGACCAACTGAGCTTGACTGCTGTTTTCTCAGGTGGTTCACAGAACGTCGGTCCCCAGTGCTCTCGCAGTGGACTGGATCGGCAAGAACTTGTACTGGTGTGACGGCGAGAGAAAGACCCTGGAGGTGGCGAAAGCTAATGGACTCTACCCGACTGTACTGCTGAGGACTGGATTGAGGAATCCAGCCGCTCTTGCCCTGGACACTCACATGGGGTAAATGGGGCTTATTATTGCCTATTGTTCGCAATCCCAGAACGCATTGCTTTTGAGTACACTTTTAAGAAGCACCGCACCATTTAAGCCATTTATTCCCATTGTGCTTTAGATATGTGTTCTGGATCGACTGCTGTGAGCAGCCCCAAATAGGACGAATCGGAATGGACGGCAGCAAGCCACGTGTCATAATCGATACAGAAATACGTGCTCCCTCAGCCCTGACCATTGACCACATCAACAAAAGGATCTACTGGGCTGACGAGAACCATATCTTGTTTTCGAACATGGATGGTACAAAAAGACACAAAAGTAAGTTCCGCCTTGTTTCGAATGCAGTCTCTTTTCGAATTGTCCTCAGTAAGATCTCTCAATCCCAAATTCCAGTCCCAATCGAGGACATAGGTGGCGTAACCGGGCTCACACTCTTTGAGGACTTCATCTACTGGAGTGACCAGAAATCTAAAACCCTCAGTCGTTCGCACAAGACGTCCGGCGGCCAACATACAGAACTCCTCAGCTCCTGGCAAACCATTCGAGACATTAAAGTCTACCATCCACTCCGACAGCCTGATGGTACGACAGTTTTCAGTTGACGTTTGCTAGAGTCATGTTGATTCAGGCTTGTTTCTTATTGTTTGCTGTTTGTTCGCAGTGCCAAAGCATCAGTGTCAGGTGACTAATGGAGGGTGCAGTCACCTATGCCTTCTTTCCCCTGGTGGGGGATACAAGTGCGCTTGCCCTACACACTTCTACCTGGCAAACGACAACAAAACCTGTCTATCTAACTGCACCGCCAGCCAGGTGTGATTTTATAATTACCTCAGGAGCCAGAATAAGGGCTTCGCCGTAGCTCAACTACTCTTGGCACAGCTTTCAACTACCAATTATATCCAGTCTGCTCCTCGATAAAAAAAGTTGTTTAAGAGGTTGTATCTGTGTGTGTGTATGTGTGTAGTTCCGCTGTGGTACGGATGAGTGTATTCCCTTCTGGTGGAAGTGCGACACCGTAGACGACTGCGGAGACGGATCCGACGAGCCGGCCGATTGCCGTAAGTAACCAAACATGGTGGTAATCCGCCAAACTGGTTAAGCCATTGAAAAATGTGAATGTAGTCTCTAAAGCCTCTTTCAGCCCCAATTCGAATTTGTGCACATCCAGATAAAATTCAATCTAGAGGATTGACTGTCCACACAGTGTATCGCAACTGTTTATATCCGACATGTTGTTGTCGCACTGGAATGTGCAGCTTTATCATGTGCTGCCTTCGCTGGTTTCAAAACTCAAAGAGGTGCTAGCAGTAAATTGTCTTTTCAGCTTGAATTGCAGTTCGCAACAGCACAAGCTTGTTTCTGCAAAGACTTTCATTATTTTTTCTAACAAAAAACGACATTTGACATTTTTACGATTTAAGCCAGACTTACACTTTGAGATTTTTATTTTTTAAAGTGCTTTAGGATTACTGTTGGCGGTTGGTTGCCAAAAGTATATAAACCAGAGTATTTAAGAAGAATATTATAAGCAGTAACCACATGAAAACAGTGACGCAACCAGTGTTTTCAAAAGGGAACATATCAGATGAATTTCGCAGGCAGATAACGAAAGTACAGGAGTTTATTTCTTATCTAGTTTATCTAGAAGAAATCTTTAGCATTAATTCTGATCATGTCTTGTCCTGAAAAATCGAAGAAAGTTTGTTTGAGATACCACACTGCAGGACTATGTGCAGTATCTTCTGACACTGCCTGAATTTCGTCAGTAAGGTAAAATTTAATCGCAACGGCCATCAATTGGCAAAAATGTCAAACTAATTATCAAAGACTACTAGATTTTAGTCTTGGGTTCTTGGGACGGCCAAATTGTGGCTAAAATTCTTCAAAACTTGAAATTTTGTCATTATTTACTCACTCATGTTATTCCAAACCTGTAAGACCTTTGTTCATCTTTGGAACACACATTTGTTTTAATTGTTTTGACAAATGTCTACTGCAATAAGTATTGACAGTACTTTTTTACCTGTACTTTTTTTTTAATGACAGGAGGGTGAGTAATTAATTAATTTATTTATTTTTTTTTTTTTAGGCAAACTGTCCGTTTAATTTAGAGTGACCATATTTTCAGACAAGCTTCTTGGTGGTTGATGCACATTATTTATTATTCTTCAATGGTGCAGAATTAACCTCTGTAATAAAGTTAAATGAAATCTGTTAAAACTTATATCAAAATAATAGCTCTCTTAGACAAATTAAATATTGTTCTAAATATTAACTATTCTGTTCCAGCTTCAACAATATCTCTTAAATGTAATAAAATAAATAACAGAAGAGTCTCTCAAAGACAAAAAAAAAACAAAAAACTTTTTTTGTTTTCTTTAGTTTTCTTCTTCATCCTCCTTGTCAGCCCATCCATACTTTGCTGTAAAAATTTAGCAGTTTTCGATAGCTTAAGAAATAAGCATGAAAGTCTTTGCAAGGCATGTCTTTAAAGTTGCACTGAACTAGAAGAATCCCCTTTAGTGACTCTCCTTGGTCCACTGGCTTTGCATACCGAGAGTCAACGCCGGGTCATTTATATCCACGCGTAATGGTCCTATGAAAAAATTGACATTTTTTGTGAATTTTTAAAACCCGCCAGGACGCCCCGGACAGGACGTAAAAAGTGGACATGTCCGGGCAAAAGAGGACGCTTGGTCACCCTAGTTTAATATTGTGTTATTAGCTTAGCAAGATGCTAACTTAAAACTCTGTTGGAATCACTTCTGATGTGCATTTGGTAGACAACCCTAGGTTGAGATTTGTTCCCACTAGTTTACTATATGTGAACTTTAAGTGTAGTAAGAAAAATACGAAGTGACTCTACAATCAGTGATTTCTTTTGAGCTCAACTAAAAAAAAAGGATATACTTTAGACACTCAAGCCATTTGTCTCAAGCGCTGAGGACAGGAACATCTTTTTGTGGCAATTTATTCCTGTAATTTTCCTCGGCAGTTCATGCAGCAACTGTTATTTGATTTTGTATAGGTAATTTGTTTTGTGTTCGTGTTTGTTTGATTGGGAGGTCAATAGTCAAATTCACTCCAAAGAGCTGCAGAAATGAAGCAGGTTTTGTGAAGTGTTTATCTCGAAGGGAAGTTTTTCGCACGCTAAGATGGTAAAGAGACTTTAAAGGTGACATTGAACAATAGACTCCAGGAAACGAAAAAAAAAAAGGCACCTTTTTGTCATATGTTCTTTGTTTCTGTGCAATATATCTATCTGGATTTTTGTTTTTTGTAATTATCTTTCAACTTTTTTGTCTTTGTTTTAATTGCTTGCTCATTTAGGTGAACAATTTGCTAATTTACTTGTTTTGCATCACTTTGTTCTGGTTGTTTGTTCATTCAGACATATATTGCTGTATTTTTTTGTGTCTCTTTATTTGTTCTTGTTTGTATGGATCTCCATTTTTCAGATGTCTTTCAGTTGTTTATTCACTTGTTCAGTCACTTGTTTTTGTTTCATTTCTGCATTTGCTTGTTCATTATGTCTGTCTTTGCACCTTTATCCTTGTTTTATTTTTTTATTGTTTTTCTTTGCTTTTTATTTACTTTTTCTTGTTTACTTATTTTGTGTGTCCTTCAGTCTGTCTTTTTTTCTTTCTTT
>JAUMHP010000035.1:908605-920717 GCA_032361065.1 Enteromius trimaculatus | reverse complement strand
GGATTCACCCTATCCAGTTTTTTTTTTTGTGCTAAATATTCCTTGCACAATATGTTCAAAACAAATGAATTTATTCTGCCGATTTGAATAATAATAATTACCTTCTTCATCAAAGGGAATCTGTCCAGAATATAAAGAAATTGTGAACCGGACCACAGACTAGAAGAGAGCCAAAATCATCTCAGAAGATGTCATCGCTACAGAAACTAAGAGAAATCCAGAAGTTTTTTGCTGCCTTTGGCTCTGTTACACTAAGCGTTTTGTTACTTGGATTTCTGACTGTGATGGATCGTAACTTCACATGCCCATGTAGATCTGATCAGAATAAATCACTAACAATGTCCATCTTTATTGGACCTGCTTTTTTTTCCTGGGTTATAATGTTCCACATTTTAAGGCCTCTAACATATGGATGGTTTTACTGTCTGGAAGGCAAATATGATGATACTCGTCAGAGCTGGCCTAAAGCTCTTATATCTTGTTTGATTCCACCAGTGATGTGGATCTTCCTGTTGTTACTTGATGGTGACTATGTTACGTGTGCCATGACAAAATGGAAGGGAGATTATGTTTACGATTCGGATATAAAAAAGTCATGGTGTAAACCTATTGGAGGGATGCGAAATCAGACCGAGCTACAAGATTTGACTCGACAATATATTTATCAGTCTCAGGTAAGTCGTATGAATTACATTTGACATAAAAAACAAACATACATTCAATTAATGTTTTTTTTTTTCTTTTCTTTTCCTTCAGTATGCAGGATACATTGTAATCACTATCTTTAGTGTCCTGTCCCTTGCCATCGTGGGTATTCATGACTGCTGTGTTAGTGGAAAATGTGACCGCTGCCCAAATCACCTGTTGTTATTCTTAGGACGAAAAAAGAAACCCAGCAAAGAAAATGACCAAGAACAGGATGATGCAGAGCTCAGCCTCACCTCCATCATAAGTACACATCCACTTGTCTCTTTTTCAAAAGAAAAATAATCTGCTGAATTATCAAGGGATGCAGAAGACCTTCATTCATCTTCGGAACACAAATTAAGATATTTTTTATGAAATCAGAGAGCCATCTGACCCTCCATAGACAGCAATACTCTGGCAAGGATCTCAGAAACACAGGAAATAAATGTGACATCAGTGGCTTAACTTCAGCTTTGCAATGCTAAGAAAATACTTTTTTTAGTGCTAAGAAAACAAAAATTTATGAGCCTCTTCATTAGTTTTTTTTTTTTTTATTTTCTTGTAAATGATTCAATAAATACCGTACCACTATTAAATATCGTATTCAATAATGCCATTTATACCAAGGTGTTACCATACCGTGAAGTTTTGATACCGGTACATCCCTACTCATTACATCAAATATGTTAAGGTATGTGTATGCGTTGTGATACTCTCTAAAATGGCGGAAGACGTAACTGAAGGGAGAAGTACGGTTGAGTAAATTGTTATTTTTGTTTTCTTTGCACAAAAAAAAGTATTCTCCTAGCATCGCAAAACTGAAGTTGAGCTACTGATGTGACTGATGGACTGTGTTACTGATATTTTTACTACATTTCTGGTCCTGGGATTTTCGAAGGATTTTCCAGACTATTTTCGAATTGTATTTGCAATTGAGGTTTCAACAAGTGTACGCATAAATTGTGACATAATCCAAATGAAAAACTGTATTTTCAGTATCTTATGAGCTATACAGTATATGAGCCTGACATATTTAAATAGCAATGTTAATTGCGACATTTGCTTTTTCTTTTTCTCTGCGTTGTGTATGCAACTTGCCAAAACTGCCAAAATGAATCGCAATTCCTCATGCATGTGAATTTTCAATGTCTTCATCAATGCTGTCAATCAAAATGAGGGGGCAGGAAAAATGGTGTGTTTGTATTGAGAGGTGACGTCACTCACAGATGACCGGGACGAATGCTTTGATCAATGGGATAATCAATAAAAACTGCACTAAATACAGCTGCTAATCAGTTTGTGCCTGTATGAACGAACAGACAGCATTGGTACAATACATATTTTCCCCTCTTTTTATTTACACCAAATCAAGCGATTATGTCCTGCTAACAGTTGGAGCAACGTTATGCACAATAAGTTGTCGATGCAGACAAAAAGAAAAACCAAATGTGGCAATAAAATTGCTATTTAAATATGACAGCTAGTAAGGCATGGAAAATACAATTGCAAATGAACTTTGCTTTTTCAATGGAAATCTGACAGTCTCTGTCCACAACACCTTTTATTTGACTGTTTTTTAATTTGCTGTATAAATTTGTATAGGAAGGTGGGAGTTAAAATTGTATACGAAAGCAATATGAAGTCGAACGTTGGAATTAGCCAAGCTCATAATCACAAATGGGGCTTGTTTGTAATAGCATGCAATGGCACCATGAGCTATTTTTATCGTACATTGCCCATTGAGTTTTCTGTAAAGATAACGTCTCGCTTACCTATTGTAACCCCCGTTCCCTGATGGAGGGAATGGAGACGTTATGTCGTGACGACAGACTGGGGTCATTACTGATATAGAGAAAACGGCAATCAGAATCCATCTGAATGGCTAGTGGAATTTGCATGCTTGGCCACTCTCCCGCAGAGCGGGTATAAATAGGCAGCAGCTGCATCCACTCTTCAGATATAGTTGAGGAGCCGAGAGCCAGGTCCCTGGGTCCCCAGCGATGGGTTCGAGGCGGTGACAAGGGGACATAACGGGGTTACAATAGGTAACCGAGACATTCCCTGTCTGTCAGTAACTATGACGTTATGTCATGACGACAGACTGGGGTCCATATGGAAAGCGCCACAGCCAAGAACCCCGTCACAACCAACAGCACTGCAAATCGTTCCTGCGTTCCTGAACTAGATAGAATTTTAAACTCTAGAGAAGGGATTTCGACCTTCACGAGGACTGCTTCAGATCCTCCTTTTTGTTGTTACAGTTGGGTGGAACGAGGGGGAAGCGCACCTTCCATGGAAGGGCGCTACGGAGAACCACACCCTGCCCGCAGGGAGGTAATGTGCGGTAAACAAGTATGGACTAACCCGCAGGGTAATGTCACATACGAGCATGCCTAAGGGGCTAGTTCCACTCGCAGGGGGAAAGACTAGTCCACATAGACAGACTGGGGGAAGGGGGGAGGTCACCACCTCCCAAAACAAAGTCCATCGCCTCTCTGGGCCACCCGTTTCCTTCGCGCAGCAGTTCTCCGCAGTGCAGAGACAGACCGAGGCCATTCAGCACATCCTGCCGTGTCAGAAACTGCTCTTTTGTGAAACGCCCAAGGGAATTGCTGGAACACACAGGAACTCCGTTGATCGCGTTGTAACACCACACCGAACAGCCTCCGCTTGGAGAAATGTTTCTCTTGTTTCACCTGGACAGCTCTCTGATCCGAAGCAAAATCTGAAGAGTGGATGCAGCTGCTGCCTATTTATACCCGCTCTGCGGGGGAGTGGCCTAGCATGCAAATTCCACTAGCCATTTAGAAGGATTCTGATTGGCGTTTTCTCTATATCAGAGTGAATCAGGGCTCCCAAGTAATGACCCCAGTCTGTCGTAACAACATAACGTCATAGTGACTGACAGACAGGGAACAGTCTTGTCTTAATAGTGGAGTGTTTATTTGCAAAGGCTCGCACTGGTATTACCAGAGCTCAATCTTCTTGAAGCTCCGCCCTCTTCCCTGGAACACCAGCTTATTTACATTTAAAGGGAAAGACATGATAATGGTACGGTTGCTGAGAGAGCTCCATGCGATGCAACCTAAGAAAACACATGCAAACAGATGCAAACTGCAAAAAAAAAAACACAACCAAATGCAGAGAGGCACTGCAAACACACGAACACGCTGCAAACACAGAAACGCACAGCAAACACAGAAATGTACTGCAAATAGCACGGACCACAACGGAAATGTTTCAGGGGGACCTCAAAAAGGGATGAACCCATCTGAGAGTAACTCTAGCTAACATAGCATTAAAATAATGTTTCACAGTTAAGTGTGTAATTCGTCAGATTAGTCCAATAATATTGAAAAGACTGTAAAATCAGATTGTTAAAATAAACACAAAAAATCAATTAACAAATTATCAGGTCTCAGATCCCCCTGAAACATTTACGTTGTGGTCCCTGCTATTTGCAGCCCGTTCGTGTTTGCAGCGCCTCTCTGTGTTTGGTTGCGTTGTGAGAATTTGCAGTTTGCATGTGTTTTCTTCTGTTTGCATGTGTTTTTTTTTTCTGTTTGCATGTGCTTTCTTAAGTTTGCAGCACGTTGAGCTCTCTCGGCCACCGTATAATGGCTTTAATTTAATTAAAACTCCACATACACACTGAGGACATACTTTTACAAATGGAATGGAGATATATTTTACATCCTGTGAAAAGAGGCACAATTGGTCAGCTTTAAAAAAAGTTTTTAAACATAAAAACTTTTTTTACTGTTAATGCCTGTAACTTCACATAATGCATGTAGCGAATCAAAATATGTCACATGAGTTTAAAGATATTAGTGCATACACTGAATTTGTAAAATGTACTTTCTTATCAAAAAATGTATGCATATCTCATCTCTTTATTATAATAAGACCAAAATATTACATTTCACACATTTATTTACTAAAACACAGTCACAGTAACACACATGGGCTTTTTGATATTTTAACAATCACAACAGAGCCTTTGCTTAATATTTTTTTTGACATTGTGACCAAATATAGCAGTGGTCGCTAACACTTTATTTCAATAGTTCACTTTAGATATTCGACTTAAATGAAGTAACTTTGCAGCTACATGCCAACTAGTAGTCATTAGTCTTAGTTGACTGTCTGCTTAAAATCTCTTAACACTTTATTTTTATATCAGGAAGTTTGCAAGTATATGTCAACTTATTCTACTAACCCTTAACCTACCCTAACAGTATAATCTGAGAGTTAGTAGTAAAGCGAATTAGTTGACATGTAGTTACAAAGTTACTTAAAGTTAAAGGAATGTTTAAATGGACTATCAAGATAAAGTGTAACCTAGTGGTCTGTCCAATGTCAATCACTTGACAAATATAAATATATATAGAAAATCAATTGTAAGAAATACTGCACAAATAAAGGACATTTGTTTTCTGTGGTTGATTTTTTAGTTTGGTCAGGTTTATTGTTTGTGAGTATATCTGCAGGTAGTAAAGAAGGAACATATCTTTCTGCTTTAAGTGATGATAATAAACATGTTTTGAGAGGAGCGCATACACATGATTAGCCACTGCTGGAACCAATCAATCTAATTCCGTCCCGTCCAATCAAATCCATAAAACTTCCCCTTAAATAAGTTCGCTTTCTTCCCTTCCATATCTCATTACGCATCCCGCCTCCACCCTTTCTCCGCCTCTGACTTTTATTTAAATACTGAAATACAGTTTATATACAGTTTAAATGTATATTTTCTGCAATGAGAAGACGAAATTGCTTTTTTGCAGTAACTCACTCATTGTAAAAAGAGGCGCACAGACACACAGTTCGAGTGGGTTCGAGTTCCATGACGGGCATGGATTGTGGGTGGTGGCTCTCTCCACCTTCAATACCACCACTGAGGTGAGACCCTTGAGCAAGGCACTGTTCCCCCAAATGCTCCTCGGGCGCCGCAGCACTGGCTGCTCACTGCTCCGGGTGTGTGTTCACGGTTTGTGTGTGCGTTTGGTTGATCACTTCTCACTTCTCACTTCTCACTGCTCACTGGTTTGTGCAAAAATAATTAATAGTTATCAGTTGAGAATTTGTTACTGATATGGTCTAGTGAAAATAGTAATATGGAGAAAATAATATGCAAAAAGAGTGGGGCTGCTGTGAGTGCAGGCAGCCTAGGAGCAGTATAGTTGAACCCGGTAGCATAACAACACCAGCCCTTGCAGCCAAAAGGGAAGGAGGAGACTGACAGAGCCGGAGAAAAGAGGCGTAGCCGGAGGAGTGGAGTCCAGAGTCAGCGGATGGTTGACAACACAGTGGGCAGATAGTGGGCTGGACTCTGGGTCCTGAGTAGGGCTGGTGTCATTGTTCGTGATGTCCACGGTTATGGTAGACCTGCAAAACACTAGCACCAAATCAACAAATGCAGCAAAGCTTTTACGAGGACCATCTTAGCACAGCTATGTTCGTGTGGAGGCATTCAGTCCATGCAAATAAAACAAGCAGAGGCAGCTGTTCATGAAGTGTGTATAGTTTGGCAGGAACACATAGTCGTTGATGTTAAGAAGGGACTGAGGTTCGTGTGGGCATCCAAGTGCAAAACTTTATTCACAAGACGTGGTCAAACAAGAAAACACCAGCAAACTGTACCATCCAGGCAGAGCCAAAAGAGTATAACGAAGTGAGGGTCAGGGCAGGCAGCAAACAATCAAAAACCTAGAAAACAGTCCAAGGTCAAGAACATAATGAAACAAGGAAAACACTGGAACAAAAACAAGGAATAGGCTTAACAATAATCAGCGTAAGAGAGAGGGTGAGGGCTTATTTTAAGAAGCCAATTTCAACAAATGAGAACAAGACACATAAAAATACATGGAACCAATCAGAACACAACACATTTACTAAGGTAGCACAAGACATGGTGAAATGAAGTCCAGGAACCAATGACAGGGTGGAGTGCGCTCTAATGGAAGTTCATGGGCACCATTAGAGGGCTCCATACTAATGGAGCTCCAGCTGATGATTGTGACAGTTGGTATGGTCCTTGTGAGGATGTCATAAGGTATCTTTAGTTTATGCCTTGTGTTTTGCTTGATATACATTTGTTTGATTTAAGTGATTGTTGTCCATTGTTAAAATTAAATTTGGGGTTTTTATGTAGACGTTTGTGTGTATATCCTTTTCTTTGCTTTTCCTGTGTTTGGAATGGTTTGACCTTTGGATGAAAAAAGGGCATACTTGGTCTCTGATGGGTTAGTTCTGTTTGGGCCAACAGTTCTCAAGAGAGTGATCCCCCTGCTCCAGCAGGAGGACGAGGACAGCGGGATCATTCATGACAAAAACTCAAAAAAAAAAACACTGATCAAAAAGAGAAACAAAAGGTTGGGGAAATGGGTCGTTCACTTTTGTGGCAGGAAGCACTAAGGTGAATGATTACAAATATAATGTCTTTTAATAATTCCCCACGGCAGCAAAGACGGGCAGGGAGATACACGCCACACAAACAACCACATTGCATCAACGAGAAAACATGATTTGGGATCATTTGACAATTTTTTTTTTTCTAGCACACTACCTAGTTTTACTAAAGTAAAGTTGTTCTGAAAACCTTTTTAAAGACCAAGTTTCAGGCAATTTAAAGGGGTGGTTGTGTAACATGGCTCCATATCCTGGCTGTTATTAGGAGGCATGGTCATACAGGCAGGGTTGAAACAACGGCAAATGGGAACAGTGGAGACAACAGCTTACAAGAAATATCCAAATGGGTAGCGAGGGTTGGGTGATCAGCAAACAGAGTCAGAAGTGGCAAATCAGAGCAATAATCCAAGCACAAATAAGGTACACAAGGTACAAAAATGAGCAAAAACGGCAAAAAACGATTGCTAAGGGAGACACTCACAATACTCAGCGGTTAACAAGTTGGGTGGAGACATCACAGAGTGGCCATAGAAACAGTGGGAGACACGTCATAATAAAAGTACTAATAAGACACAGACGACAGGGAACCTAGACGCAGTGAGAGACAATGTTCAAAATACTGTAAAAGTCCACATAACGCTAAACGAAGAGAACAATGACAGAAAGCATAACAGGTTGACTGTTTTTTGTTTGTTTGTTTAGGCTTGATTGTGTTTATGGGGTGCAGCCTAGTATGTATTAATTATTATTATTTTTTTAAACCACATTATTTTTCACATAATTAACCTTTATTCCACTCCACTCTGTCCTTTATCTGAAAAACGTGTTCCTGTTTTTATTAAGCCCCTTCCTCAGAAATCCACAATGGGCTCTGATTGGTTAGTTGGTCCACTGTGTTGTGATTGGTTGAACACCTCTAGTCTGTGTCCGATCCCGCCTCTCAGCTCAGCAGCATGTGCTATGCTCTATGATGTGACAATAACAACCTCTATATTGCTTATCAATTTCGGCCGATTGAGATGCAGATGACGCTAAGTGCTTCTTAGGCACTCAAAATGCCTGGGGCTCAGGGTCAGCTTTGCCAACAGTGTACTGTCTCCCAGCCAATGAATATTGTTCCTGGAAACAGCGTCCGACTCAACGCACATGCAAGCAAAGATCACAATGGAGCACACCGTGACCCTAAGATGGTTTGCTGTCTCCTTTGAGATCGGAAACTCTCACCCCCTCAAAATGCTTATTACAGGCAAGCACGAACTCGTGAAAATAAAAGAGTTTACCATAAATGAAAATATTTGCTGTATGCTCTCATGTACCATGATTATCCCATATAATGCCGTTTTCATTTAGGTGAACAAACAAGATTTAATTTACATCTGGTGAATATCTTTCAATTTAGTTGAATGAAGCGTCTCTAAATTACTCTCAATCTAAACGAATAAAGTTGACTCTTGTTTGCATGAGTGGTTTCAATTGTTCCTTTTCAATGGTCCTTGTCTCATGGTTTATGACTAATGACCAAGTAAATAGTTATTAATAAAGATCCCTGTCTATGAGATTTGCTGATGCGCATTGTTCTGCAAACAAATATATATGATCTTTCCTGTTTAAAAGCTCTCAGTAGTTCATTCAGTCTGAAGCAAGTCAGTGAATTTAAAAGTGGCCAGTTTCTCATTGCTCATAAAACATGGTGTTTCTTGAGTTGTTTTCAAACAATTCTGAAAAAGCAGAAGGAAAGACAGCTTCTTTCGGTGCACTGCATTTTTCCTTTGCTCTAATTGGACTGGAGAAGTTAATGGATCGTGAATTTTCCTGCCCGTGTAACCCTGGGTTTAACATGGTGCTGATCAGCTTCATCTTTTTTGGACCTGCTCTTCTGGCTCTGACTATGATGGTGTTCATCCAAAGACCTTGCAGACGTTCGTCTTCTCATTGTGCTGGGCTCTTTTTATTTAGTCTGATTCCACCCTCATTGTGGATTTTTCTGTTGTTGTTTGAGGGTGAATATGTAGCGTGTGGCATATCACACTGGGAAGGAGATTATGTCTTGGACGAAGAGCTCCAGATAAAATGGTGCAAACCCACTGGAATAAGAGACGATAAAGTGAATGGAACAGAACTGCGAGAACTGACCGAAAAAATTATTTTCTACTCAAGGGTGAGTAGAAAGTACATTTGTAATATACTCTATTATCTCTCTTTCTCCATCTCAATTTTTTCCTCTTTTGTGTTTGTGTTTTATTAGTTTTCATCATTAGTACTGCTCACATGTCTCGCGGTTGTTATCATTGCTGCTGTAAGCTGTTGGGATTGCAGAACAAGATGTCTGGAGCAACAGGAAAAGCAGGATAAATTAGCACAACTATCCGAGTCATCCATCTACGGTTCAGAAGTTGAACTACAGCGGGCCACCTAAAATCATTGGGGTTACTTACAGGCAAATTCACATCTGGGTGATGGGTAAATTTTATGATAATGTCTGCTAATGTAAAATGTGTTCCCTGATTTATAAAATGCAAGTGTGTTAACATTGTAGGCATTTAATAAAATAAACAATTCAATTTAAGCCCAGTAATTGCTTCATTGGATTTAAAAATATGATTTTTATTATCAGTCCATAGCTGGTATATTGAAGGTGATGTGAAGTGAGAATGACAGGTTGAGAGGATGGTGTGGTTTTTAAAATTCACATGACAAATAGACATTCAAATGTACATTTTTAAAGATATATTTTGCTTTTTACTACCTTGCAAGTAGTTGTCCCAAAATCTTCTGCACTGCTTTATTCTTATTTATTTTTTATTAAATATTTTTTGGATGATGCTAGAAATGCTACAGATTTCTGTTCTCACTCCTCCATAATACGCTTCCTGTGTGTTTGTAAAGCCGCTGAGTATTGCCCTGCCATGGTTATGGAGACTGTTACTGAGTCCAGCTTGAACCCAGCTTGTTTGTTTCCATGCCAATTGATCAGCTCTGCCCCCTCGTTTATCCCATTGTCTTTCCTTTATGAAGTGTTCATGTGTGTTTGTAAAGCCGCTGAGTATTGCGAGTGTTCTCCCTTATGAAGCGTTTCGTTTGTGTTGTATTTTCCCATTTTTGCCCGTTCGTGTTGCCCGACCTCTTTGCCCCTGTTTGAATTATTGCTCTGGAATCCCATCTGGATTCCCCTTGTATGCTGTTGTCTCCTCTGTTCTTGTTTGCCGTTGCATTGACCCAGCCTGTCT
This sequence comes from Enteromius trimaculatus, assembly GCA_032361065.1. Taxonomy (NCBI): domain Eukaryota; kingdom Metazoa; phylum Chordata; class Actinopteri; order Cypriniformes; family Cyprinidae; genus Enteromius; species Enteromius trimaculatus. The sequence continues at coordinate 910,392 of JAUMHP010000035.1, read as the reverse complement.
GAGCATGCCTCTTAATAAAAGCTTGCATTTGGATCCGACCTCATCAGACCCGTTCATAACAAATACGGATTTTTTTTCAAGGCATTGATTTGCTTTTTTATGTGTTCTTTACTGATCATCTTTGTGAGAAGTCACTAACACAATAACATCTAATAAATAATATTTAATAAAGAGTTTACCAGATAGTGTAAATATCTGCTGTATGCAGGTACCCTGATATGGTATAATGCTGTTTGTTTTGATTTTGTTGGACAAACACAATCTAATGAGTTTCAATTAACTAGGCTGAATGGAGCGTCTCTGCATTACTCCCAATTTAAAAGAATGGAAGTTGACTCCTATTTGCATTAATAGATTCTATTATTATTTTTCAGTGATCCTTTTCTCATAGTTTATGATTAATGACAGTGTAAATAGCTAAAAAATAAAGAGCCCTGTATATGAGATTTGCTGATGCACATTGTATAAGTAATATATTTTGTTAATATACATTGTAACAAGAATATATGATCTTTCCTTTTTAAAAGCTCTCAGTCAGTCATTCAGTCAGTGAAGTTTAAGGTGGCTAGTTTCTCATTGTTTATGAAAGATAGTGTTTCTTGAGTTGTTTTAAACTGTTCTGAAAAACGAGACCCTGGGTTTAACATGGTGCTGATCAGCTTCATGTTTCTTGGACCTACTGTTGGACCTAATTTTGATTGACTAAATGTACATTAAATGTGTGTTTTAGCGCCATTCTCTGAACATTTCACTTTGAAACTGTGGTTAAACATGCAGTAAGGTACATAATTACAGGGTTGCACAAATGTATGTACAAATTATAATCGTTTTTATTGTTGTAAATAAGATTATTGTGCTTATCCTATTGGCAGATTCGTTTGCTTCTAAAAGCTAAAAAAAAAAAAAAAAAAAATCTGAAAAAGACAATTTTTACTTAAATAAAAATTTATTTCTAGACATTTGAAAACAAGACAAAAATACCTTAAAAATGCATTTGTTGCAGTACTGTATTTTCTTGGTTTGACTATATATATTATTGACCTTAACTGTGTTAAGTAAAATGTAAGATAATAGGGTGGATGAGAAATGTAATAAATAATTGAAAACAGAGTAGTCTTGGTATTACTCACAAATTGTAACTCACTCAGAAAAAAAGTACTTTATAAATGGTTTAAAATACTGTTTAATGTAATTATTTCAAACTTGGCTTCAAAACCGAGAGTTATTTGTACCACATACCAGCAGTAAAGTGTAAAATGTAGGTGAAACTTTGACAGCAATGACTGAAATTCTTTTCTTTTTTCCTAATAAAATCAATTTAACCTTCTGCTCTTGTATTTTAACCCATAATGTAAAAAGTTTTAAAAGTGAAAGCAAGTTGGAAAAGCATTAACATATAAAACACCATCAAAACTGTTAACCATCTCAAAAAAGTGCCTAACTCATCAAAAAATGCAAATGCATTTTAGCTTTTTTCCCACAGTGCCTATTCAAATGTAGTATAATCCTCATAATACACAGGGTGGCATTTGCTCCTGTTGTATTTAGACAGAAATATGAAACCTGTTGTTGCACAATTTGTGATTCTTCACAGATTCTGAATGCACAAATCAGTAGTTGAGATTGAGAGAAACAGCTGACCAATCACAAGTACCGAAAGAGTGAAAGTAAAAAAAATAAAAAAAATAAAGGAGTTTATTTAACGAAGGTAACCAAGGTAAGCAAACAAAAGTTCATCCAGTTCTGGGAAATATAACGATAACTGAAAAGTCTTTTCTTGTAATCCA
>JAUMHP010000035.1:883246-893255 GCA_032361065.1 Enteromius trimaculatus | reverse complement strand
AGGAGATTGGTGGCAGCTGCGATCGTTCGTGCGTGCTCCTCCTGAAACACGATTAATTGCTTAATCATCATTAAAATTAAACGGATGTAAAAAAAAAACAAAAAAAAAAAACAACATTTGGCGTCTTATGAACAACTGCACTGAATTAATTGTCAAACCCGGAATACAGTACAACTTTTAGGCTGATTCATGATTACTTTTAACTCTCTTTTTAGACTTTCTAGATTCTCTTTTTATTGTCATGGATGACCAGCAAACCATACAATACAATAAAACAATTATTTTGTGAAAGAAATGACTGCTGAGCCTTGTTTTGGGGGCTTGCTACTTTTCTTTTTTTAAAGGAAGTAAAAAAAAAAAAAAGACAATGTGGTAGACTGCTTTGAATATTATAATTCAACATAAACAACATAAATTATGTCACATTTTGCCCTGAGCTAAACTATAAACCAATATGAAGGAAAAACTAATAAAATATAATATATGCCATCATACCTGTGAGGTTCCAACAATGGGAATGTCATTTTGGTGTAAATAACATAAGTGGGTCTTCCTCTTCGTTGAGTTTTACCCAGCCTTCCTACATTTATATTTATCTAACCTGACATTGGTTTCCATTTCTTTTCCCCCTTGCTTCTGTTTTTACCAGTGCTTGTGAGAAAAACAAAGAAAAAAGAAAGCGTGGCGCTGCATAGAATTATTTTTACATCTGACTTAGTCGTGCATGTGATGTGTTCAATTTTAAATTATATGCAGAAACTGACAAGTATAAAAACTCACCACCAAGGAGCTGGTGTTCTGGATGGTTCCTAGGAGGTACCATAAATTTTAGTTTCTATATGACAAAGATGATTTAAGCTGCTCTTTCTTTTCAAAAACATTAAAAACACAATGAAATCAACAAGAAAGTGCAGTACAACAGACTAGATCAAGTGCTAGTAAAGCTCTAAAAATGAGCAAACCATACCAGCTTGATTATTTGACAAAGCCACCAGAAAACTAGCAACTGCCATTTCAATCAGACAAATTCTCAAGAACCCTCAAGTTCCCAGAAAAGAAACCAGCAAAGTAGACCAGCCTGAATTTCTGACAAATGACCACAACCCTTCTAAACCTCTCAAAGATGACAAACGACCAAAACCTGAAGAAATTAGCAACAGCCTGAGCAGCTGAAAATGCCCCAATACTTCTCTTAAACCATCACTGCAAGTGCCCCAAAACTCCTCTAAACTTACCAAACTAGACAAGCACTATCAACCGACAAGAGACCAAGCCCTCAAAAACCCATCTAAAATTATATTTGTTGACAAATGTCCATAAATGTCAAATGCCTAAAACAAACTAACTAACCAAAAGAGCAAACTAGCCCACCGAGAGCTACTGACAAATTATACATTAAAAAAACATCATTATTAATGAATGCCCCAAACCCCTCTGAAACTAGTAAACTTGACCAGCCGACAAAAGCTCAACTCCTCGAAAAACAATCACTGCTCAAAAATGCCCCAAACCTATCCAATTCCTAACAAATGTCCCAAATTCTCACAAATCAGCAAAAACTAGGCCTGAGCTGCCAATAAATAAAAAAAAAAAAAACATCAATGCAGGCAAATGCCCCAAACTTGACCAGCCAGATCAGCTGACAAAAAGACATCCCGAAAATTATTTCCCAAACCCATCTAAAATTACAATACTAGACAAATGTCCAAAAATCTAAAAAACAAACAAACAAAAAAAAAATATGACAAATTCTCAAACATCATCTTACCTGACAAGTGCCCATTTTAAACCATCAATCAAAACAAGTGCCAAACAAGACCCATCTAAAAGTACTATAGCTGATATAGTCTCCCTAAATACCAGCAAACTAGACCGGATGGAGGAACTGACAAGTGCCCAAAACCCTTCTAGAACCATCACTTCTGACAAAACTTCATTTAAACCAGCAAACCAGTGTCCAAAACTCCTTTAATTACAGCAAACTGGACTGCTAGAACATCAGAAACCTATCTTACACTTAGTTAAGATGCTTCTTTTGTGTTTTTTTCATTAATAAATGCACTTTTTAACTTCAATAGTTCGCGCTTCCTTATGATGCCGATTTAAGCATATTTGGCGTGCTGTCCAGAGGGCAAGCCTGGAGGTCGGTGAAGCTCGGTGTCCGGCTCAAACTCCGCTTGCCCACCTCTAGTAGGAAGACGTGAAAGGTGGAGAAGGGGTGGAGGCGGGATGCGATACGAAATGTGGATGGGAAGGAAGCATGCTTATTTAAGGGGAAGGTTTATGGATTTGATTGGACGGGACAGAATTAGGTTGATTAGGAAACACAGTTCCAGCCGTGGCTAATCATGCGTGCGCGCTCCTCTTGAAATTTATCAACATCGCTTATATTATCATCCACCAGGCGAAAAATCATACACGCCAGATTTAATACTCGAAGTTCATAGTTAGTTTAAATTGAATGAAAGTATGAGCAATAGTAACAGTGATGCCGCACTTGACATTTGCATACCGAGTAACATTATCACCTTAAAGAGATTACAGTGAATGGAAGTGGAAATATAATAAGACCATTCAAAACCAGAGGATACGTTTATGGGTTCTCGCCAATTGCAACAGACCACCGTTGGGCGTCTCAACCCGCCTGAGCGCTGAAATCACATTAAAACAGTCAGTCCTTACCCACGTCCTTCAATCTCAGGTGAGATGTCTAATCTTGTGAGCGCATATTTCAAAGCGGATTTAACTGACACATGCCTGGTTAGGTAGCACCGATAAAGCTCTGCCCACAGGTATGTGTCTCTTTTCATTGTGTAGGCAGGCCGAAAGCTCCTCGGAGGCATCCGCGAGTGGAAAGCGCCCGCACAGGCTGTCATCTCACATGATTTTTTTTCGCTTTAAAGAAGCAGCCATGTGACTGATCCTCTCCCCACATCTTGGACAGAATGACTGTGGCTGATTATTTCCTAGCATTTTTTTTCTTGTATGCACGCGCTTCCTCTCCAAGAAGCGACAAGAGCGGCCCGTCGCATCGCAGCTGAGAAGTCCATGCTGGTTGGCAGAGAGGATTAATCCAGGGCTTACTCTTAGCTCCCGCTCTGTTTATCCGTGGTGGAGAATTTGCTATTTATGAAAAAAAGTGCAGTATTTCCGTGCTTGGCTGAGGCTTCGGGCATCGGCGGGTGCATCTTCCCTAGATGAAAAAAAAGAATTGATTCAGAATCAAGTAAACAGCTCCAAATGTCACCACAATTACTGCTATTGGCATTAGTTTCATTACAGAAGTTGCTCATTCTAGATTGGAATTGTCATACTTATCAAGACAAATTAAATGCTGTGGCCTGACTGCTTACACGTTGAGTAGAAACAGCAATTTTTGCACACTTATTTGGTTTCTTTTTCGTCTTGGAGCTCAAAACAGTCCATAGTTGATTTAGTGGGGTGGCGGAAATACATTTAAAAGGCTTCGAATTTAGAAATTAAGTAAAATACATAATTACCAAAATAAGTACATTCACGCAAAGGGTGGTTTATACTACATTGCAAATCTCAACGGCTTGACTGCTTGAACTATATTTCCTAATATTTGTTTCCTAATCATTTAATTTCAATATCATGTTTTGTAAAACTACTTTGAAAAGGTATATTGTAAAAAAACTTTGCATGTATAAATTTGACTCAACTTTATTGATGTTTTAGCCTTTCCTCTTATTGTAATTTGTATAGCTAATCTTGTGAAAAGTTGTTTGAGAGTTGTCTGATGTCATACGAAACACACATTTGTTTTACAGGGCAGCACAAATTTGATAAACGGTTACAAAGACAAATCATTTTTTTATATCTACAAAAGTAAAAAAACAAAAAAAAAAACAATACACAATTTTCATTTTACGTTCTGGAAACCAAAAGAACATGTGGAAATTCTTTCCATTGAAAAGTTTGTCCTTAAATGGCTTGTATAATGAAAAACACTTCAAATATAGCCTTATGGAGTGACCAATTTCCTCTGGCAAATTTTTCATTTTCCCTGTCCAATCCAAAGCACTTCGAGCTGTCTCAGTCACCTTTGCATCTCATCTGCGGCAGTTCTCCGGGGCCACAACCGTTTTTCTCCTGGGTTCAGCCTGGTCCTACCTCCTCTCCGACCTTCACAGGCCTCCCAGGCCTCAACGTCATCTCCAACATTAGCTGGAGAAAAATTAGTCCCCCCTCCTCTGGAGTCAGCTCATTTTTCTTGTGCTGTCAGAACGTATGCGGGCTCTGTCTCGACCGGTGTATACCTAAAGTACATTCGGCCTTTATTTAATCTTAATAAGCTCACATCAGCTAGGCCTGGGTCGCATAAACTCAGACACAGTTTTTGGCAGGGTGACTGCATTCTTCTGCACTCTGATCTTCTGCATACAGTTTCTATCTATAAAACTTAACAATAAGGATGGCTTGACGACACAAGAAGGTTAGTTTTATATATACACGTTTAGATATATAATGAAAAGTTCATTGTTTTTAAAGGAGCTATAAGCATTTTATTAACAATTACAGCATAGAACTAGATATTTGTAAAACATGTTTACATTACTTCTCCGAAAACACTATTACTGCTAGTTATTCTACTTTGAAATTTGTGTTCCGTGTAATACGTACTTCTGATGTTTTGTCAATGTTTATTTCATGAAATCTAGTACAGAGGAAAAGACGAACAGTTCATGTGCCGCTTGAACTGAGATGCTACAGCAATCAATTTATTAGTTTCCGAATTTGGTATAATATTCAGTACCCATTTTAGTTGATAGTCTATATTAAATACTGCACCATTAATTTTCAATAATGTTTATGTTGGCCTAAATACAGTATGTGACATTTGCTCAAGTTGTTCCTGAAAAGGAATAAATAAAATGACATTAAAATCAAACCAACAAAACTCCACATTCTTTAAGACAAAAAAGTATGTGTTTTTTCGAGTGGGATCAGTAACAAATGTTGGCAGTCTAAATAAATAAAACTGACTGGACCTACAGGAAAAAAACTAATCCTTATAGTTGAGCCTTGCTCTTCGTTTTTCATTTCTTTCATCATGTTATCTGTTGTCTCTACTCTTGTTGGCTTAGTTGTCTCCCCCCCCCCCCCCCGATGGTACTGATAATAGCTCACCAGTGTCAAGTCCAGTACACTTCTTCCTCTGCTTCTGTCGTTTGTTTTGTTCCCTGCCTTGCATCTTGGGATCCAGGCTACCGTTGAGCTCCTAAACTGATAATGTCATGTACAATATTCAGACTGGGATGTATTCTTCAAACACTCAGTGTTCTTTATATCCCTGTCACTTCCTCTCCAGCTAAAATATGCTAATATGAACTCTGCAATCTTGATGTTCCTCTTTGACAGGTACACAGAATGATTGTTCTGATCCATGCTGATTTTGTTCCTTATTTCAAGGCGCAGGGAAGGAAATGCTACATTCAACTGTGCAAATGAATGAACAAACAACAATGATAACAATTACAATTGTTCTTAACCAAGAAAGAAAACTATCTTTTAGCAAGATGTTCAAAAGAACATTGCAAACGAACATTCACATTCATTTGCAAATGGTAATCGCATGGTGTGTATTTAAATTGCTTAGTTTTGTCACTTTTATAAACATTCGAACAGCCAAAAACACAGTGGAGAGGTAAATGCGTTATGATAATTAACCATTTTACATTTTAAAACAGGTTTCCAACTGGCATGTACAGACATCTCAGTATTATTATTTTTTTTTTTTTTAGCTTTTTAAACACACCATGATAACAAAATTGGGGTTTTAAGGCTTTTAGTACATCTTTGGCAGCTTTGAAGTAAATATCTACATGTATTGACTCAATGATTCCAAATTAAAAGTACACTCTAAAAAAATACTGGGTTAAATGCAACCCATCGGGTTACTATCTACTATCTAGGTTCTGTCCACATTTAACCCAGCATTTTTTTAGAGTGCACTATTTAAACTAAATAAAAAATAAATTAAAACTAGACAGAAATATATGTCACGGTGCGTGTGCGTAGAAGGAGCTCAGGAGTCGTAGATTCCAAGTCAACTTAAATGTCTTTTTAAAAATAAATCAAATGGTGAGGCAAAATCCACAAGAAGCTTTCAAAATGACACACACAGAGTAACACATCTATTGACGAACACATTCAAACCAAAAGGACATGAGTTTTAAACACTGAACACTAATCACTGGACACGATACAGCTGGGGAAACACAGGTGGAAGGGAATCAACTCATAATACATCACAACACAGGAAAGACCATATATGGGCAAACAGGAAGGAAGACAGGAAGACATACTGTAAATTGAAACTAACACAATGAAAACAAAACTAAACCAAGAATACAAAAAACACAGACTTTAAACAGAACTAAACAGACATATAACGTGATAATATACAACAATTAAATGAAAATGTAAAATAATTTAATGAAACATAAGCAAACAAACATACAAATTATTATTATTAAGAGGATGCCCATCTGCCATAAGGGAGATAGGGATCCCTCCGCGACCTTGGTAAAGACTCGGGGAGACAGGAAGAGGCCAAACGGAAGAACCTTGTACTAATACGCTCGACCCTCGTACGCAAACCGCAGTAGGGGTCTGTGCCGAGGCAAAAACGAGACGTCAAAGTACACGTCCTTCAGGCCGATGGCTGAGAACCAATCCTGGCGCCGAATGCATGTTAGTAAGCGCTTCGGACTGAGCATCTTGAACGTCAGCCTGAGAAGGGACCGGTTCAGAGCTCAAAGATCCAGGATGGGTCTCAGCCCACCGCTCTTTTTGGGCACGATGAAGTAGGGACTGTAAAACCGTCCGTATCAACCACTATAACCAAGGGTTATTGGCCTTTTGTCATTACTCGAAGGTGATTGGTATCATGCGAGTTCCCATATGTAACATCGAAGTGACTCGACTGAAGGGGGACTGAATTTCAAACCCTTTATTGTTACTTAGAGGAACAAAGTTTTGCAAGCAAAGCCACAGTTTTTATTCTCGAGAAACACAAAAGGTTTGTGTGCAATACACAAAAGGATCGATTTCATCTAAATTATTCCCCCATCACTTCATCCCCTTAGAGACTCTGTACCGTAGACCTCATGATTTCTTCTAAATTCACACTCTAGCAGAAGTTTTGAAGTTCATCTCCAACCACAATAAGTTTAAAATGATGACTAAACAAACATCCACCTTAATCCAAATGTAGATTGCAATATACCGCAACACCTGGCTAATGCATTTCCAATCAGAGCCCACACATCAACTCCTCCTCCGTTCATATTGAGTTAATTTTACTAGCCATTCATCAACCAAAGTTCTGACAGAGTCCCTCTTCGCATTCCAGTTACCAGCATTCAGCCTAAGCAGAACTTTATGCAACGTTTAATCAGCAATGCAGTTCAACGCACGCAAAGTAGTTCGACTTCTTTGGCAGACGCCTTAGTATGAAACAGTTGAGATTATCCAAGTTTGGAGTGGCTCCCAGAATGAAGTGTAATGCTAATGCAAATTAGCATGCTAATTTGGGAAGACATTGCTGATGTCTTTGAATTTAAGTATGGAAGAATTCAATAAACAGTAAGGAGACTTTTACCTGTGACATTTCAATGCAAACACTTCTCTTGAAGTAAATAGACTTATACATCACACTTTATTTGCAAAACTATATTAGTGGCTACAGAAAGTGCCTATGAAAAATTGGAAGCATTACTAGCCATTAGAGTATGCATGCCAGTTTATACCCAGCTCACAGGGAACATTATCGTAACTTTGGCTAATGTTCTCTAAAGGTTCTCTCAAAGTTTAAAAAAAGAAAAGTTCTCCCATAATGTTAGTAGAACATTGATCTGCATTTGATAAACGTTTTAAAAACAATCATTGTGATGTTAGTGGAAACTTTAAAAAATGTAACATTGACGTTGACATTTGAGTTGTTGGTGGAATGTTTTAATTCCATTTTAAATATTTTTTAAAAAATCTTAGAACTTTAATATAACAAGAGACTAAAATGTTCTAAAAAGTTCTTACAACCAAACAAGAACATAAATGCGACATAAAAAATTTATGTTTTGAACGTTCTAAGAAACAGTAACGTTTTAATTTAATTAAACAACTTAATTGGAACGTTATGGGAACGTTTTTATGTAAAATTATTATCTGGTTAATTAATTTCAAGTATTTATCTTACGATTCAGCTTTTTCTAAGAACTGTGTAATACAAACTCACATTTTTGTAATTTTGTGTGATGTTAAAACAGATTATTTTTCTGGACCTTTTTCTAATAAATGTGACTTTGTATCACACAAATCAGATTTTTTTTTCACAAGTCAGATTTTTGACATATAAACTCAAAATTGCGAATTATGAATTCTAATAATTTATGTTTTACAATTATGAAAAAAAAGTTCTAATAAAAAAGTCTGAATTGCAGATATAAACAAATAGCAGTTTTGAGAAAAATATCTTGCAATTCTGACTTTTTTTTTCTCGCAATTCCAAGTTTATATCTCGCAGTTCATACTTTTTTCTTCGCTTTTTTCCCTTGTCAGTTTATACGTCAAAATTCGGACTTCATAACTCGCAATTTGCAATTATAAGAAGAAGAAAAAATGTCTAAATTACAAGATGTAAACTGCAAGATGCAATTTCATTTTACATTTTCATTTAGTGGCAGAAACAGGCTGCCACACAATTGAGAGAAGAGAAAAAAAGAATAAATCGCACATCCAAGATTTTAAGTTACAAGCAACATTTACAACAATCTAAGAGAAACAGTAGCTATTAGTGGTTTTCTGAGGTGTTTCCACACAGCTGTGCAGCAGTGCCGGACAGGTGGTGTTTTGTCTACTGTGAACCATTCATCACAAGCGACCAATGACCAATGACTCGCACACATTGACCAGACGTACCACTGCAGAACATCAACCACACCAGATGAGGAAGTTGGAAATGGACATAGGATTACACGGCTAACAGTGTTTGCCAACTACTTTCTGAAACAAACAATCCTTTCTGATTTTACTTACAATAAAATAATGTGGCAGTATTACAGTAGTATTTTAATATATACAATTCCGATGAACAGCCTTTTTTATTTATTTATTTTTTTGTCAGAACAAATTAGCATATTTTTATATTTTATTTATTTATTTTTTTTAAATGAGCACTCTAGCTTGCATACAAATCTATGGTTTGTTATATAGTTAAACAAGTTTAATTCATAACAATACAGTAAGATACCAAAGAATGCCATGGATTTCAAGTATACAGATCGTGTGAGCGGTAATAATATGGAAATTCTAACAAACAAGCTAATGCATTCTAAACTAAATGTCATTAAAGTGGAACAAGAATGCAAAATCACCTAAAAATAGCTGGTCTATGAAAATGGTTAACCACAGTCATGTCTTGTTGGAATTATCATAATTACGAGATAACTTGGAGATCCTACACAGTTCATGTCCTCTGACTAAATTATTCATTTCTATGGCAATGCTCAAAGGAAACTACTTAATTACTACATTAATCAAGAGCTGTATTCTTTTGCAAAATATTGAGGGCCCACCATGTAACATCAGCTACAATAAAATGACACATAAAATGCTAATATATGTAAAGATAGCTCCCTGACTACCGTTAAGTACAAGAACCCTACCGCTCAGAATGTTTTTATTCTGTTTCACAATGTTAGTCAGAGCTTTCATAAACTTCAGTTTCCAACTAGCAATTACAACCTTTACAAAACACAGGATTTTATTACTCCCAAACTTGTTTGCTGAAAGAATTGTTTAGCCATGAATGAAATTTGTCATTATTTACTCACTGACAAATATGTGCAAATGCTAATTTAACATTCAAAAGCTACTGTATGACTTGGCAAATTTAATAACAAACACTCTTAAAGTGCCTCTATTATGCCTTTTCAAATATGATCTTTCATGCAGTGTGTCATGTAGCTGTATGTGATCATAAACT
>JAUMHP010000035.1:843675-862205 GCA_032361065.1 Enteromius trimaculatus | reverse complement strand
AAGCTCCAAGAACATGCCTAATTTTTTCAGAAAGACAGATGTTGGAAATGGTGAATTTAGGGTCAGTGTTTCCTCCTGATACAATTCATGTAATGTATAAAACTATAGGTTCACTACTGTGTTACAGCTTTGTGCCCTGGTCAGTGTCACATTAGTAATTACTAGTACATTTAGTACATCTCATTTCAATGTTTAACACTAAAGCTTACTGGATCTCAGCCTCGTCTGTCCTTCACAGGTCTGGTCTGGTTTCACCTCCTGGACACATGTCCAGTATTAACAGTTAGAAACATCAACAGCCTTCACACAATCCACATATTAGACGTATTTATTGTGTTATTGTGTTGTAACACGCTGTAGTTTTGATGTGACATGTTGTTTGGACTGACAACTAAACACCTTCAGCTGATCTTCTACTTGAACCGCATTTGCGAGTGTTAGTGTTGGGAGAGATTTGTTGTTTTTCTTTTGTAACTGCTATTAATTTTAATTTAAGAGTATGAATAATTTTTGTTGTCATTTAGTTAATTTACTGCTTGAACATGTAGCTAGATTATTATATTTTGCTTATTTAATAGTTTTTTGGGGTAATTTAATTGAATTAATTTGCTGTCTTAACATAAACAAAAAGTCTCATAACGCATTTTGCTACTTTTAAATGTTGAAGACTTTTGGCCTACTAACTAGTGCCTGAATACAAGTTTTGGTATTCGGAAAAGAAAGCTTTAATCCACAGAGGAAGGATTGTGTTCTGTGTACAAAGAGATCTGGGACACTTCGGGACCGTGCAAACTCTCCAACAGGATTTAAATGAGTGTTTCACACTTTCTACAGGATGTAGGTGTCCATTCACAGATGTCTAGGCGTTGGGCATTTTCAGCTTCCATCTAACCACCCCATCCCCCTTTCCCTCTTTATGCCTCCATTGGAAAAGTTTGTTGGAAGCACCGGACTCAATTCAATGTGGGAAAAGCTTCTTTAAAACTGCATTAGAAATCACATGTTCTGTCGCAGCGCAGATGCACTGGGACATCCAGGGACTCCATTAAAGGTGCGGACTCTTAAAAGCGCAGCTGGGGTCAGGAAAAATGGACTGTCGTGCTGGGTTTGCGCCGGGTCTGCTTTTACGTCTAATAAAGCGTAAGAATACCACACGGGAGGAGGCAAAAAACCCTCTTGGATTCTTGCTGCCTCTAATAGCCTCATACATGTTCTTCCAAACCGCATTTGCTTGAAAGGCTTGAGTCTTAAACAGTCCAAGGAGTTGCGAACAGTAGGGGATTGAGTTAGTAATGTCAAATGGATGTTTTATATCATTCTGAGAGCTTGCTTTTGTAAATGTTTGTATATAACAACCGACTCTTTGTTACCATGCTTACATTTTATGCCTTTCGACTGTCTAGCAAGCAAAACGGCGAATTAGGCGACCTATCCTCAAGCTAATACCAGTGCTGCTGAGTTGTTTTCCTCCCATAAACATTAATTTCGCAGCATGCATATGTCAGTAGATCTGGCAGTGCTGACTAGGAGAATTTCCAAGGTAAACATAAAAATTTAATCTCCCCCACCCTTCCAACCCTTCTTCGTATTCATGCAGAGCATCCGTCTGATCCCGGTAGAAACAATTACGTGTAGTGTGTTTGTCAGATGGAGGAAAAACAATGTTTTTTTACAGTTCAACACGTAGCCCTGTGTGTGCGTTAACATCCTTTGGCTTTCACTCTTGTCGTGAATTGTTATTAATAAAAAAAGCGAGCACTGTTCTTGATTCGTTAAACAATTCTATTAATTACATGCATACATGAGTACACTTCATTTCCACTAATTAATAAACTAAGCTGAGATTAATATTAGCATGATTAACCAATTATGTATGCAGCAATCAGGTCATTGTATTTGATTAGAATAAATGATTATTCTGATGATTGGCAGAGGTTCACACGGGACAGAATCAAAATAGACAGTTAAAAAAAATCTTGTAGATTTTGTTTCCTTGATTAACTGTTGGTAGACCAGTAGCAAAGGTTAAATAATTTCTTAGCATAAGCTAGATAACATGGAGAGCAAAATACGTCAAGATCTCAACAATGACTCAAACTACAGTTAGATTTGTCAAACCCAAGAATGGTTTAAGCAACCAAAGTCAGAGATCTTAATATGATCTTGAGCTTTTCTTATCATAAACTACTGGGGCCTGTTCCATAAACCAAGATTAGAGTATAAGCCAGGCTTATTTCAGTTAGTCTGACTTATTGGCAGTTAATTTGTATTAAAATAAGACTATCTGCCGTAAACCTGGCTTATTTGGTAAACCTGTTTTATGGAACAGGCCCCACGTCTCGAACTCAATTCCTGGAGGGCCACAGCTCTACCACAGTTTAGCTCCACCACTAATCAAACACACCTGATTCAGCTAATCAAGCTCTTCAGGAGCCTGTTCCATAAAACAAGTTTACCCAATAAGCCAGGCTTATTTCAGTTAGTCTGACTTATTTTGTAACAAACCTACTGACAATAAGCCTGACTAACCAAAATAAGCCTGGCTTGTACTCTAATCTTGGTTTATGGAACAGCCTCCAGGATTACTAGAAACTTCCAAACAGGTGTCATTTGGAGCTGGTTGGAGCTAAACTCTGCAGAGCTGCGGCCCTCCAGGAATTGAGCTTGAGACCACTGTCTTAAAGTTTGATGAGGTTTCCTGTGATCACTTTTTGTCTTCGAGGAGAAATGTTGATGCATGACTGAAAACCCCTTTCTTGATGTTTCTGAGCTAAGAAAGAGCCAGGTCTAATGAATATTCCTACCAAGCCCCCTCTGGGGAACTTTATTTCTGAAGAATGAGAAAGTAGGCTATACTAAACAACTCATTATTTGGACTTATTCAGTGTAGGGACCATGACCTTGTTTGTAGATTCCAATTTTTAGCATTGTACAACAACTCTACAGTAGGCTATGTATCCAACTTAGGAAAGGTTAAGGACTTTTGTGGCCTGCATCGCTTTCATTGAACCTTCCCCCTCCTACGTCCTTGCAATCCACAATGCCCTTTGGAACTAATGGATCCACATCATTCTCTGAAAGTCTCTCCAGGTATCCATAAATTTCATTTATCAACTGCAGTGGTTTTTAAACTTGACCTCTTCAGTCAAATAAAGACCTAAAGGTCAAAACATTCCAGTCGTCAAATAACATTTGTGAATACCTACAGAGTTAGGGCGCTTCTGAGTTTGCATAAGCGAATACTGTGGATCGATTAGCTTCAAATGGCACTGTGCATTGCAAAGATATATAGAACAAGCAAGGGTCAGTGAAAGTGATACCAAAAGTTACACTGGCAACACATAGATTTGTAGTTTTGTTAGAGGGGTGAATCAGTTGTTGCAAGGCTGTAGAAGGAAAATCTTTAGAAAAATGACAAACTGCCATCCCACCGAACATTTTAAAGCTTGCTTCAACGTTTACCAGAGTAGTATCCCATAGTGTTTTCCGAAATCCTGCTGGACTTCAATTGGACATGGTTTTTCCACTCCCTCAAAAGAGTTGTACACATTCCTGTCCATCAAATGCTCCATCAGAGCTTTTTGCCCCGTGTGCAAGCAGCCACAAACATCTCAAGAAATGGAGCTGCTGGTTTATGGTCACGCTTTATCGTTCCCCATCTCTTGTACAGTCAAAGCACCAGGTGCTTGGCAGCCACTAGGTCATTTTCACTTCCCTTCCGCTCAAGGAAAAATCTTATCTGGTCCCTTTCCGCTGTTGGATGCAATGCTTGCGAATCTCCTCCGCGCGACCGTCACCGCAAGTAGAAGCGGAAGCCCCTGTCAGTCATTCCCATCATTCATATTTATGAGTTTCAGAAACATCACTTGCTCAATTTGCCCACTTTACACGCTTGCAGAGGAAAAGATTGAGAGATAGTCAGTGAGAGAGACTTCCTGTTGAAATATGCATCATGGGGCGGGCTTTTAAATGGCTTTGTCTGGAGGAAACCTACTTCGGAGGTTGCCTGTGTATTAGGGATTTTTCCCAAACTACATATACCATTGAGTCAGCAGAGGAGGTTTTGTATCCGGTATCTCTGTCTCTTAAAGTCGATGTTAGAGAGAAAATGAGGCTAGCTACCAGTCTCTATCCTTCCTATGACCTTACCCAGATACTCACTATTTCATGTTTTTCCGTCTCTTTATCACTGCCTTTCTCCCTCTCATCTCCCCATCTCACCTTTTGCCTGGTCTGGAATACATTTGCAATTCTGTGAGTGAAGCTATTTGATGTCAGGCTCATTCAGAAAGCATTTGAAAGGTTAATTAGCTGAGAAATCGGTGCGGCTTTCTCAAACATTGAAATGAGAGCTGTTGTCAGATTTCTTACTCTCTCTTCTTTCTGCTTGCTCTTTCTCGTCATTATCTTGCTCCACACATTAACCTGAGGAGTGGATGCTGAACATCCCTCTTTTTTGCTGGATGAATGAAGTTGCCCTGTGTGTATTGCTGGCTGCTTTCTTTTGGTCTATTACCTGGTCTCTTCAGCCAAGGTTGAGGGTGTTACCAATTACAATTACTAGATTTGAAATATTCACAAGCCACCTTATGCTTGGTGAAGGGGAAAATAGGAAAAATACAAAGGAGAGGACTTGATCAATTATTCATTAGGAGCTGTTTGGTTTATGAAATGTGGGCATTTTAAAACAGAATAAACCAGTCATTCACAAACAGTGAATGTCAACTCTGATTGGTTATTCTATTTCCTGCTGTTCTAGATCACTGCAACGGGCCACTGGTTTCAGCTCTTCCTCCCACGTCGTTCCAGAGCTCTTCATCTTCCTCCGACAGTCAGTTGCCATATTTTGCCAAGCTCAACAGAAGAGATGGTGAGTAATCCCAGTGTGATTCTAATCCCAGAAGTGATTCTATTTTATTCCCAACAAATATCATTAGCAGAATTGTACAGTGATGCTAATACTGTAGCAATCTTCATATAAACTATGGCGCTGAATGATTATTTTGTTTATGTACCATGGTATTTAAATGGTTCCTAAAGGTATTCTATTTGCCTGTCCAAAAACAAGGTAAGACCATAAAAATACATTTTACAGCATTGGTCTAGCTCATGCTGAGGTCCATTCCACTGCATTTAAACATACATTTCTGTCCTTGATATGGCACAGCAAGAATAAATACCCAATACAACTTGTGATAGAGTTTTAGCCATCCTTACTCAGCCTTTTAGAGTGGACTTGATTGAAATTTAGTTGACCTAAAGGTCAAAAGCAGACAAAGTAGTGAATTACTGCCTGACAATGACAGGGACACCCATGTGAAACGGACCTGCTGGTTGTGTTAGTGGAGCAGCTCCTTGTGCTATAACTAGCACTGGGTTTGCTGTCTATTTGCTCAACCTTTTAAATAGATACAGTGCATTGTGAATTCATTCATGGGCAAGTGTCTTCAATAGATTTTAAACAGTTTGTTTTATTGAAATGCTTCTTTACGAGTTTTTTACTTTTTTTGCGTCAATATTTAGTTAAAAGTGCGGTCTTAATAACAATTGTTCAGTGAATTTTCGTGGACAAAATCCACACTTTTTAATCAGATTCTACACAATTCGAAATAGCACAATAGCGAAAGATTTTCTTGCAGATTTCCCAACACGTTCAAGTTGCAACACAAGTTACTTGGCCTGAAAGTGACCTTTGTGTGAGCAGTTTTGTCGAATTTTAAATTTAGCTAATGTTACCACAATTTAAAATTATAATTAGCTTATAGCCTGGCAAACTCAAACAAATTAAGTTTATTTTTATTTATTTTTTGCATGTACTTGAGCTCATGCTGCATTCAGATGCTGTCAGAATAATCGTAAATAATAATCAACAGAGAGGACTTATATGGTCAATTTCCAACTAGGAAACTCGTATTTCCAATAATTCCAATAGCACTTGAAAGCAGCATTAGTTACAATACACCTCTTCTTGTCTTGTTTTAGGAGGTGGTGGCTGGGCTCCAGATCGAACAGACAGGCTAAGATGGCTACAGGTGGATCTACGAGAACGGGTCGAGGTCACAGCTGTGGCGACCCAGGGTCGTTTCGGTAGCCCTGATTGGGTTACGAGTTACATGTTGCTGTACAGTGACACTGGAAGAGCCTGGAAGCAGTTCAGACAAGAGGACAACATAGGGGTGAGTTATCCAAGTACTCATGCATAAACCAGCCTTTTATTATATTTATAAAGCATTAGTACTTTAGCCAGGGCAATAAGTACTGTAAAAGCTTTCTGGATAATGTGGATCAGGGGGGCTTTTACGACTGGAATAAAATGCATGCACACCCATAATCATTAAGCGTCTGTGTCTTTAACGAAGTCATAATAATTTACTAGGATAAATTAATGCATCCTCCCTTGCAATTCCCATCGAAAACCAGCCACCCACAAAATGTTTGAATTTTAATTACCGACTTGAATTTCACTTAATCGCCTGACTAAGATTAAATACACCCTCCATTTTGAGTGACGTGGCTTTATATCCTTTCTAAAACTTATTTCATGGTCTCCTGACCTCACCGGTCAGTGGCAGCGCAGCTGAAATCCTTGTCTACCCGACTTGAATTACGTTTTCTTTTTTGGGGTAGTTTTATTTTGACAACTTTGGAATCGATCGGCACAGCCCTTGCGCCACAAGAGACAGCGGTTGCATTGCCTCCACACTTACAGGCAAACAAATGGGCTTCACCCTCCTCTTCTGAATCAATACTAGTCATTTCAAAGCTCCATCATTCCCCGGCGTTCCTATTTAGCCCGGCTCGAAGAGATCTGGGGCGAAACATTACTGCGATCTAACCTGCCATCTCCGTCGTCTCTCGTTACGAAAGCTCAGATTCCTGCTAATGTAATCATCAGAGATAAACAAACACAGAGAGCCGTAGGAGGAGGTAGAGGTGTTGTATACATTTTCTGCGGCTAATTCATCTCATTACGACTTTATTTTTATTTAATTTTTTGTTCGTTGATGGTTTAATGTTTGGTTCTTTTATCTTCCACCCAGCGGGAGGAAAAAAAGGTGCTGATTAGTTTGAGAACGGAGTTTAATGGAAGTCTTTGAAGGTGTGAAACATTTTAATGAGTAGAAGATTAAAAGACGTGGAACATTTTTAAAGAGCGGTAGGTGCCTCCTGGTCGTGCCATTTTTCTGGTACGCTCTACAGCTGGAGGTAGGACCCCCAGCTATTCTAAACCTGGAGGTTTAGATTAGCAGCAGTGCTTTGAGTGCAGCTTAAAGAAACTAACGCTGCCAGCGGCACCCCGCTAACTTTTTGTGTTAGTTTTTTTAAATCTTAGGTAAACGCGGCTTTGCAAAAGTTCAGCTCTATGTATAGATAATCAACTCTCTGACTTTGCAAGAGTTTCTTTGAGGTAAACCTGTATGCTAATTGCGACTAAGTAGGCTAAAGTACATGACGAAGACTTATGTACTTTCCCAGTAACTTCAATATCAGTTTCTCGACTTCTGTATGTGACCTTCATTAGCAAATATCAGGGCAGTCAGTGAAGAAATAGAATGAGGACGCACATTAACACAGGAGTGCCATCAATGTACAAAGCTAACAATTGCACATCAGATACTAGAATAAACCTGCACCTCTACAAAGGCCTTTCATCCAGCAGGAAAAGTTCGTTTGATGTTGTATTGATTCATTAACACGCGAGGTGCGCGTACAAAGGCCAGATCTCGGACAGGTTACTGTTGGGCAAACTAACAATTTTTCTTTCTTTCTGTAGACTTTTCCTGGAAATACAAATTCAGATGGGACTGTTCACCACAAGCTCTCACACTCCATAAGAACACGATTTCTGCGGTTCTTGCCGGTGGACTGGAGTCCCGGGGGATGGATGGGGCTCAGAGTGGAGGTCTATGGCTGTGCATACAGTGAGTGCTGAATGTACATTTGGTGTGTAATTGATTCTTTAAGTGTTCAGAACGAAAGCTAGGATAAAATGAAAACTAATTCTATCTATTTTCTAAATGCATCTCATTATTAATGATTAATTTCCCGAATTCAATTATGTTAAAGTTCCCCTATTATGTCATTTTTAAGGCTCCTAATATTGTTTTGGAAAATTTCCTGCTATAGGTTTACATGTATGCAAGGTGAAAACTTCAGCTTTCTCAAAATATGTGTTAAATATCACCTCATTTTCCAGTGATTCTCAAACGATTTGTTTGAAGTAGTTTTAAGAATCAGTCTCTCTAAACCCCTCCTTTCCTTGAGCCTGCTCTGCTCTGATTGGTACACTCTGATGGCACACTCTGTTATGAATAGGCTTAAGTTTGTTCGCAGCCAGCCAATATACATAGACAGGAATTATGCAAATGTGTTGCGTCGTGACTTGTAGAGTCGATTCTTTATTTAACTTTACTTATTGCGCACTTTCGGATTTACAACTTGGCGGATTGCTTACATTGATTAATTGAGAATGAGTAGTGGAAAGTCATGTGAAAGGAGGCAATGAAATATGATTGGATACGACTGTTTGTGTTTTTTGGATGTGATTGGTTCGTGCGTTAAATCCCACGTGTTGCGTTCATGTGCATTCCACATTCACAAATCAGTCTGAAGGAACAATATAATGCGCACATATATAATGTTTTGATTAAAATATACTTATATGTCTAAATTATATGCCTCGAGTTGCTGTTTTGAAATAAATATACAAGTTTGGCCGAGCAGTAAAAAGCATTTTAAAAATATGTAGCCATCTTTGTAAGCATACATTTAGTGTTGATAAACATAGCAACTGTAACTTAAAAAATTTAAATGCTGTTTGAAATACTACAGAACTTCATGACGAGTGGGATCTAAAATGTAAAGTTACTTAGCACTTTAAATAACCAGGTTATTTCTGCTTTAAAAACGCCACCTACTGTCAAAGGAGTGGATTTGCATGTGATAATCAGCCTGAATGGTTTTGCTGGTGTGAACAGGCCTTTATGCTGCCAGAGAATTATGGGAAATGTGTTTTTATACTAATTTCAGCGCAGCCATATATTTTCACGTATTTCCAGTGCAGATTTGTTTTTTTTTCCCTTCAAAACTTTTGGAGTTTTGGAGCACATTAAATTAAACAATCATGCGCATTCCGGACCCACAATCCTAACGATGTGGCTTGAAGGAAGAAAGCAGTGGTTTCAAAGATCATCTAGTCTGGTTCACTGTAATGTTGTTTTACTGCAGTCAGGTTGAGTTGGTTTGGACCTGCCTTCCCTGGGTATCAAAGTGCAGAGTAACAATCAATCGGTTACCTCAAGGGTAGCCAGCGCCACACGCCTTGCGCTTGAAATATTTATAACGTAGGCTTGCTAGTGCTCGTTGTCTTTCTTTTTTTCCTTCCTCTACTCCCTCCTTGTTCATTTCTCTCAATCTCACCTCAGGTACTTTGCATTTGCAGTCTGTGCACTAGCAAGACCGATTGTCAATTCAAAGCTTGACTATCACCACCATGTTTATTCTCTAAACGTTAATTTCGCGAGATAGGGCGGAATGTGACACCGAAGGGGGCGACTCGGTTTACCGTGTTGATCAAACATGATAAGTGGGTGCTGACCACACAGTATTTCAGTAATAGGGTTTGATAACGGAGACGCTAGTGCTTTCTCAAAGTCAGAGCGCTGGCAGGTTAGCATCAGCGTTAGCACGGCTTGCATTCCAAAAGAGCGCCGCTGTGTGAGCACAAGGGACATATGAACATGTTTGCTAACCGAACTCCAGGGGGAAAAAAAAACAGGACAAACACGTAACAGAAAATGTGAATTCATACATGTCTGAGTCTTTAAAAAGAGAGAGGCAGGAAGTGGATGCGGTATAGCACATGGTCTCTATTCGTATTTGTCTTCTGTAGGATAAACTGGACGTCCTCTGTGGTGCGTTGGCCTTATTCATGCACTGCTGAAATGCTCCTGAAGTCAATTAGTTTTAAATCTGTCAAGTGCCTCTGCTCCTAACTGCAATTTAAGGCCGTGGCTTCGTGGTGTAAACTGTTTGTGTGTGTATGTCTAAAATGGGGAGTGTGTAGCAAGAGCATAAGTGTGTGTGTCTCTGTAGAGTCATTAATTCACATTGGAGCACCGCTGTGTTGATGCCGCCAAGAGATCCACAGATAAAGTGAGGTCTAATTTTGAGTTTGCGGGCAACTGTGTGTGTCTCTTAAGCAAGCAGGCCCACACGGAATATAAACCTTCTTCACCCACATTTCCTGCGCTGAGTGATTGGTAAAATTCTTGGAAACCAAAATGATTTAAAATAGTCTGATAACATGGGCTGTCAAGATCAGGATTGCTGATTACGTTATTCTTTTTCTTTTTGTATTACAGGTATATCTATAATAATTTATTTAAAATTATACATTTTATATAAATGTACTATTATAGTAATCTAATATTATTAATTAATATTAATTCTTATTAATAATAATAGTTATTGTTATCGCAGCGTATATTTCTTTAATCCTTCATCATTAGTAGCGTTTTATAAACAGCAAAAAGACGTCAATGAAATACAAAGCATATTTAAATTCATTTTATGTCAGTATTAAATGTCAATCCTAAACACTTATATTTCATATTTCTAAATAATCCATCCGAGATTTACTGTATTGCTATTTTAATATTATTTATATATAATTATAGTCTTTATTAATATTTTAAATGAACATTTATTTATATTTTTAATAGTTGTTGTGTTATTATATAATGTTTTATTATTTTTTTTCTTTTTTAATAGTATCTTGGTTTAAATAGTTTTTATTTCTGCTTTAGTTTTTTATTATTTTAGTGATTTTAGTGCTATAACAAAAATGTATTATTAGTTTTTCTTTTAGAATATTTCTAGGTTTAAATAGTTTTTATTTCTGCATTAGTTTTTAATTATTTTAGTGTTTTTAGTGCTATAACAATTTTTTTAAATTAGTTTTTCTTTTATAATGGTTTCTAGGTTTAAATAGTTTTTATTTCTGCTTTAGTTTTTAATTATTTTTGTGATTTTAGTGCTATAACTAAAACTTTTTTTTTTTTTTCAGTTAGTTGCCAAGGCAGAATTTCCAAATGTCGCTTTTTACTTTGTAATTTAATTAAATATTTATATATTTTTTCCTAGCATTATTTCAGTTAACAAAATAAAAAAAAAAAACATAAGAAATATAAGATTAAAAGCAAGAAATACAGCATCAGCATTGAATGCTATCAGTTTAGTCATTTCTGTGGACCCAGATTTCATGCAAGCCGGAATATATACAGAAAGAATATAAGTTTATTTTGCCATCTACAATCCTAAATAATAAATTATTCAATCATGACGTGAATCCTCCGTGTGTTGTGTTTAGCGAGCCGTCTGGCTGAGTTCAGATGCAGACGTGAGTTTGAACTTCATTGTTTTTGTTCTTTCCCCTCAGGAAGGATTATACAATATGCATTAGTTTTTTTTATCCCCATAAACCTGGCAGTGTTTGCAACTTCTCTTCTCTCTATCGTCTCAGTTCTCAAGGTCATCATCATTTATATAACTTCTATGGTTATTAGGTGATTATTGTTGTGCCTGTTTGATTGAAAGACTTTGAGATAAAGCTTTATTTCCTTATCGGTGCATCTTGACACGCATTGCGCCTCCATCAAGATGGCAACTTGGTCAATAAAAAAAAAGAAAACCAAACACATTCTCATCTGATCTCCTCACTTTATCTTAACTCGGCCTCATTGTGCTTGCTGATGTTCCTGGACCCTCTGTGTTAGTTCTATATTCAGCAGACGGCTCCGAGCTCTTTGCGAGGCTTTGCTTGTCACGGCTAGTTAGCTTCAGTCTCTCGCACTCCGGCATCCGGAGAGGAGAGAGATGGAGAAAGAGAGCAAAAATGTAATGTCTGAACTCTGAGCCCGGGTCAAAAGCCACATTTCTGCATTTTACAGCCCAGGGTTGAATTTGTTCTGAAGGGTTGCTTTGAGACAGGCTTCATATTCCTTAAATATTTCTTTAAAGTTTTTAGGAAGAAAAAAAAGATAAAATTAAACTGACCCTTACTCTTAAGACAGACTTTATTGCTTATCATTCTGGTACTTCTTACCTCCCTTTGTACTTTGATAGTGTTTTACTGGAGCTCAAGGGCTATTTTATTTTTACTTAACTTTATTGTTGTTGTTTATTTTTGTTGCTTTGATTCACCCTGTCTTGCTTTGTTTTTACTTTTTTTGTTTTAGTTCGCTTTTTTGGTTGTTTGCTTCGTTTTGCTTTATTTATTTCTTTGTTTTTGTTGCTGTGCTATTTTGTTTTGTTGTGCTTTGTTTTGGCACTTTGAACTTTGTTTTACTTTTTTCTTTTTGGCTTTTCTTTGTTATGTGCTTATAAAATAATGTGAACGTATACATTGTTTCTTCTTCCGTTTCTCAGAGTCGGATGTTGCAGACTTCAACGGCAGGAGCTCTTTGCTATACCGGTTTAATCAGAAGTCCACGAGCACTGTTAAAGACGTCATCTCTCTACGGTTTAAGAGCCAGCGTGCGGATGGGGTCCTTGTGCATGGAGAGGGACAAAGAGGCGATTACATCACCCTAGAGCTGCATAAGGGCCGACTGGCCCTGCATATCAATCTAGGTGAGTAAGCGCTCTCTAAAGGCTTTTAAACTCAAAACGACAACCTGAAACGTACTCCGCACAAGCTTGTGGCCACAAATGCTTTGAAAAAGTTTGATTTCATGCATTTTCATGTCCAGAATTGTGCCTGATATTCATAATGCATTCTCAGCATTGCCACAGGGGGCGCTAATGCAGACGTTTGCCTTTTTGTTTTCTTTCAGGACAGCTATTGTGCAATTTCCATTTTTGAAATGGACTTTAGGAGCACATTTCAATGTCGCGGATAATTTTGCATCCTGGGAATATGTTAGTGTCTCCATTCATGATTCAAGATAATATGGAAATTGCACAAAGTAACATTTAAGTGTACGCCAGCATACAAATAATCTTCAGATCTAACATAGGTGAAGCAAAAGCCACAAAGCACACATTTTGGAGAGATTCAAAGCAGTGTGTTTAGGTTATTTCGCATATTTGAGTTTTGTAGAGCTCTCGCTGCAGCAAGAGGACGTGCTCACAGACACAATCGCAGCATCTTACCGTAATCATATGAGAGGCAGTTGTGAAACAAAGATTTGATTAAGAGGAGAAATCTGTGGTGTAATCACATATAAGTGTATCGAGCTGTCACAAAGAGCGGTCTAATGTAGAGTCCCAGCACTTTCCGAGCCTCGCGTTTAATTAGCACCAGCAGTCAGATGGAATAAGTTGCACGTTACGCTAAGAGCGGCGGCGAGCTCTGATTGCTAAGTATATCGAACCAAGATGATGTTGATGCTGTTTATCAGGACAGTGTGTTTCTTTTACATTTGCATTCATCCTTCGTCCATCTGGAAGCCACAAAAATGCTCTCAAAGCTCATTTCAGACGCCATGCATTGTCTCCTTCATGGGCAAATCTCTATGTTATGCATTTTATATTTCACTCCAAAATCAGAAAAGGATTTTATTACTTAAAGCATTTAGAAATGTAACTTTTTTTTTTTTTACACACAAAAAAAGTGCTTAATTGATCTGTTTTAATGTGTCAGTTCAATGAATATTAATGGTGCTAAAACTATGCTTACTTTTCTCTATGCAAAATATAATTTCATACTTCTTTCTTTTGATTTTGTGGTGAAATATGGGCTGAACATGTCCTGACAGGCTTCTCTCACTTTGTCAAGATAGGCTGTTCTTTCTGCTCTTTTATCATCAATGTGGCAGGTTTCTTTCCAGGAAGTTCAGAAGGATCAAACAGAGGAGACGGCACAAGGCGCACTTTTCCTAAGCTATTTATGGCTCGTTTGGAGAAATCGTGCTGAAAAAAGAGACCATTTGATAGTTTTCTTTGCTGTAAAATTAGCAACTGATAAAATGTTTGGCTTTGACAATATTTTAATTTGGTTTGATTTAGTAGCGTGATATAAATGATATTTATGCGCACCTGTGTAAGTGATGATATTGTTAAATAAAAATAAAAACAAAACTATTAAACATTGATCTAATTGAAATAAAAAAAAATTCTAAATATTATATTAAAAGCTAAAAATATAGAAAGAAAAATGGATGAACACTAGTACAAGTTTGAGTGCTAGAATTAGCAAAGCTAAATATAATAAAGCTAAACAAAAAAAAAGCACAAAATAAATACAAACAAATACTAATAGATCCTATAATAGTAAATAAAAATACTAAAATAAGACTGTTGCACATTAGCAATGACACTAAAATTTAATTTATTGCTTTCATAGTTAAAATGTTTCTCCTTTTCTCTCAAGACGATGCTAAGACGCACCCTAGCAGTGGCCATGTCTCTGTGTTTCTGGGAAGTCTACTGGACGACCAGCACTGGCACTCCGTCCTGATCGAGCGATTTAACAAACAGATCAACTTTACCGTAGACAGACTAACCAAACACGTGAGGACAGGTGGGCTGGATGATTCGCTAGAAGTCGATTATGAGGTGAGAATGATTTTGGTTACTTTACTTTGTTTTATTTAATAAATATATTGAATTATTATTATTATTATTATTTATTTGTATTTTTTCTCCAATAAAATCCTACTTAATAAAACATTTTAATGAAGAGAATATATTTAATTTATTAGCTTTCATCTACTTATTATTTATTACTTCAAGGGATCTTAAATACAGATATTTATTCATTGTTAATTAATAATTTTATACAATTGACAGTTCAATTCTCCTTTTGTGTTTACATTGTCTATTTATGTTGAGTATACTATTTATTTGTTGTGGTTTATATTTATATTTCATAAAAGTGCATTTTATAAAATATTATCATTTATTATTACAACACAAACATTGCTTAACCTGAACTTTGAAGTATTAATAATAATAATATGTATTATTATTATTATTATTATTATTATTATTATTATTTAATGTTGTTCATAATGTTGCATTTCAAAGAGAATTCCTTAATTGTTTATTTATTTGTTTATACATTTATTTATTAATTAGTTTATTTACTTGGTCTCAAAAACCATACAGCAAATCAAGTTTACCTGTAAGATGTGGGTTTAAATAGTGGAGACATGTGACCTAAATCATGTAAATTTGATTAGTTGAGAGCATAACGCCTCATGCACCAAATCACTTGACTAACGATTGGACACATTTCCTGCTATGTTGTAAAACCTCTCCATCGTTGTTATTTTTCCCATTCATTTCACAAAGCTCAGCTTTGGAGGAATCCCTCTTCCTGGAAAACCAGGCACGTTCCTGCGGAAAAACTTCCATGGATGTATGGAGAACCTCTACTACAACGGAGTCAACATCATCGACCTAGCCAAACGACGCAAACCTCAGATCTACAGTGTGGTGAGGATGTTTATCTTGTACATTTATTATTGATCATTACGTACATTTGTTATTGTTGTTGTCAGGACCATGAAAAAAAGCCATAACATAAGAAAAATGTTCACAGGTCTTGATGAATTAGCAATCCCGTCCCATCCTATCCATAATGGATGGTTCTTGACCAGAGTATTTAGTGATTTTTTTCCCTAATAGCACCAACATGGAAACTTGCCAGAACTTTCTTCAGCCAAGTCTTTGGATTGTGATGAATTTTGGTAGTTGGAGCACAAACAGTGTTTGTAAAGAGATTGATTTATATTTTCACTCTCATTAGTTTTCACCTGCATTTTTCCAGAAATGCATTTTACCGTTGGTTTAGTTCTCTGTGGACCTGGCCAGCAGGGAGTGAAATGGAGCCATTTGGATTTTTTTGAGCCATCGCCAGTATACTATTGCACCACAAGGGAGCTTTTTATGAGAATGAATTGTGGTTTTGTTCACATTATTCCCACAGAGCTGAGAGCCGTGTCATTAAAATATCTTTTAAAAGGAGGGCAATCAGTCTCCAAGAGCTGCTCTGGCCTTAGATTACACCTCATAAATGATTCGCTGACGAATACCTCATAAAATCGCACCTCACCAAAGGTCTGGGGACTAAATTACAGTAATTTTGAAATGAAGGAAGGGTTTTAATGAGAGGGATGGCTTTGTCTAATGAGATGTTTCTCCTTATCTGACTACACCACAAGTGTGATGTTCATATGTCCATATTATTTCAGATTTTTTTGGTTGTATTGAGATATTAGCCATAACTATACAGTTTTAGTTGTAGATTAAAGCTTAATCACCAGAGCATGTTTAATGGTTTATTTATTTGAAATTTGAAGTTTTATGTCCTTGTAGACTGAGAGATGATGGATCAGTGGATACTGATATTGACATGAATGTAAAACTAAATGGATATGAATATATGGATAGAGATCTAGATGGATATAAATAGGTGGATGGAGAACTAGATTGATGGGAATGGATGGATGGAGAACTAGAGGGATATGGATTAAGGAAGGGATGGGTGGATGGATGGTTAAAATGGATAGATGGAGAATTAGATGGATATGAATGGATGGATGGAGAATTAGATGGATATAGATTAAGGAATGGATAAATTGGTGGGTGGATGAATAACTAGATGGATATATGATTAGATGGATGTATACTTGGATATGATGGATGGATGGATGGATGGATAAGTAGGTGGGTACAGTATTTACAGTAGATGGAAATGAATGGATGGATGAACACCAATATTGGCATGAATGTATTGATGTAAAACTAGGTGGATATGAATGTAAATATGACTAGTTGAATATAAATAGGTGGATGCAGAACTAGATGGACATAAATAGATAGATGGATAATTAGATGGATATGAATGGATGGATGGAGAACTAGAGGGATATGGATCAAGGACTGGATGAATTGGTGGGTGGATGAATAGCTAGATGAATATTAGGAAAGGGATGGAGGGTTGGATGAATGGATAGATGGATGGACAGATTACTAGATGGATATGAATAGAAAGATGGATACTTGGATTTGAATGGATGCTTGGATACCTATGGATATAGATTAAGGAGGGATGAATGGCTTGATGGAGATCTGGATGGATGGTTATAAATGGATGGATGGAGAATTAGATGGATATGAATGGATAGATGAAGATATGGATTAAGAACTGGATGGAATAGATAGATAGATAGATAGATAGATAGATAGATAGATAGATAGATAGATAGATAGATAGATAGATAGATAGATAGATGTGTTTTGTATTTCTATTTTTCTCTTTTATAAACAGCGGTTTTAGTAGGAATATTTGGACGTAAATCCCTGACAATGAGAGTATTTTTATGATACAGTACCCAAATATAAATCCACAGCCCTGTATATTGTTCCACATTTTGCCAGTTCTGAGGCTCGAGGAATCACAGTCCTCTAAATCAAGCAACTTTTGCGAGATCCCATTCTTATGGTCTCGTATTGTTAGCGGCCGTTTCCCCACTG
Source organism: Enteromius trimaculatus (assembly GCA_032361065.1). Taxonomy (NCBI): domain Eukaryota; kingdom Metazoa; phylum Chordata; class Actinopteri; order Cypriniformes; family Cyprinidae; genus Enteromius; species Enteromius trimaculatus. The sequence continues at coordinate 844,721 of JAUMHP010000035.1, read as the reverse complement.
TGATTATGTGTAATGGCTTGTCGTCGGCTGTCATATCATGTCACATCAGTGCAGTGGACTACACCAGAGCACAGCTAATCACTGCAGCCATTAATCTGGCCCACATGCTGGATATTGCATCCTTTAATGGACCGGGAGGGAGTTCAGCGGGACTCTGGTACTAATGACGGAGAGGACCGAGTCCTACTTAGTCCGTGCCACCCTCTGAGATTTTCACAGCGGACACCTCCACTCTCTCTCTCTCAATTATGCAGTAGGTTTTCAGTGAGGCAAATATACAGACTCCTAAGGGGCCTTTGGAGCCCAATTAGAGCCAGGCAATGAGGCCTGGTGTCTCTTGAGTGACTAGCGTGATCATACTGGGGCTTCAGAGCATATGTGGGATACACCGTCTCTGGGATTACTAGGGTCAGAAAGTCTAAGACCTTTTTTTTAATGTCTTTTTTATTGCACGTTAAGGCATGCAATTAATTCTTTCAGTTTAGCACGGGCAGAACTAGGGTTGGCCAACCCACGCACAACTGCTACTCCTGTCTCTTTCTCTCTGTCTCAAGAATTGCATTTATTTAGATGCAGAACATCTTCATGACCACATCAAACAGACTTTTTAGAAGGATACTCCACTTTGTCTCAGCTACAGGTGCTAGTCAAATGAGTGTAGAAAAGATACAAGTGACGAGGAGCTTCAGCGAGCAACAGTGAACTGTGGTCAGATGAGAAGTTGTCAGGCCATATGTCTATAAAAACTAATTTTCCTGTTTTGTCAGTCGCTATACTATGTGTCAATTGTATACACTGATACGCTGGGGCACACTGTAGCCTGTATCATTTCATAATAAAGAGCAAACAATGTCCTTAAGTCATGAACCTACCAATATACAATGCATCTCAAATTTACTGACAGTGGTTTCTGAAAGTATTCCTGGGCCCATTTGCCCATTAGATTTCTCTGTTCTACTGTGAGTAAATTACAGATCTGGCCATTAAAAATGCGCGCCGGAAGGAAAGTGATCTCGCGTGACACCGGTGTATTACGCGTGAACACA
>JAUMHP010000035.1:821439-842435 GCA_032361065.1 Enteromius trimaculatus | reverse complement strand
TATGCCGCGTGATTACGCGTGCCGATTTGCAGGCTGCCGCGTGAAAAAAGACGCATTTTTAATGGCCAGATCTGTATTGCTCATGTGATCTGAACGTGTTTTTAGTTTCCATTCAAATTTATAAAACATCCCAACATTCCCAGTTTTCGGTTTGTATATTAACTCTATCTATCGTTTTATAAAAAAAGATTTTCATCTAATTTTGATGGCCTACTGGATATTTTCTGCTATGCATGCATGAACACATCATATATCAAAAAAGAAAAAAACCTAGCCCCTGCTTTCAAAATACATTTTATCCTATCTTTATTTGTTCTTGATTTATCATCACTTAAATACAATATTTTGAACAAATATTTTGAGAAAAATGCATGTTTATGAAAGTAGTGCATTTTTACCTAATTACTGCCGTTTCAAGCAAAATACCTTCAGATATCATATTCTTTCACTTGTAAATAATTGTACGAATTATTGAAATTGCATTCAGTGAACAGAACAAACAAGACACACACAAACAAACAAGCAAACACACACACACGCATATGTTTACACACACACATGTTGGGTTTACATGTTTTATGAGGACATTTCATAGGTGTAATGGTGTACAAACTGTATGTGCTATTGCCCTACACTGACCCTACACCTAAACCTACCCCTTACAGGAAATTTAGCATTTTCAGATTTTCAAAAAACTTAATTCTGTGTGATTTATAAGCTTGTTTCCTCATGGGGACTCAACAAATATCCCCACAAGGTCAAAATTTACTGGCATTCCTATCTTTGTGGGGACAATTGGTCCCCGTACGGTTACAAATACCAGGTGCACACACACAAACATTTAAGCTACATACATGCATATACAGTATACACACATATTCCTGTTGATTTAATCAGTTGTATGTGTGTCACCACGGGCTGGATGCGTTTCTGTGGTGTTTGGGGTTTTATTGGATTGTGTTTAGCTAGTGCTCTGTCACCTCCTTACTTAAAGAATTCAAACACGTTCTTTTTCATCTAGCGGTTCACCATGTGATAGGCCGACAGTCTGGAGCCGGTCCTGTTGTGGCTTGCTGTTTGAGACCTCACAGAAAGACGGATCAATGGATTGTCCACTATATAGTCCAGTACCATTGGACTGTTGGTCTAAAAACAGACCCCTATTCTGTTTCCGTGGAGACCTGCAGTCTTCGAAGTCCTGACATTTGACTTACTGTTTATTCCCCTGTCGCTCAGTCTGCCTGCCTGCGGGCAAAACCTGTCAAAGAAGGAAAAGAACATGTTTTTGCATGGATTTGTGTTTAGATTCCGGGAAAATTGTTTGTTATTGTGCAAACGCTGAAATATTTACTACACCAAAAATACTTTTACATACCCATATTTTGATTTTTTTTTTTTTTTTAACCCTCCTACAACCTGTCGTTTCAGGGGAACGTGACTTTTACCTGCTCAGAGCCTCAACTAGTATCCACCACCTTCTTGAGCTCCAGCAGCAGCTTCCTATCGCTTCCGTTGGATGCTGTCACTGAAACACTGTCGGTGACGTTTCAGTTCCGGACGTGGAACCGGGAAGGGATGCTACTGTCAGCCTGGCTGAGGCGGGAGTCGGAGAGACTGCTTTTGCTTCTCGTTCACGGCCAGCTTAGACTCACACACCACAGATCAGCTTTGCAAAGCTCTGATATAGTCATCGGTGAGATGCCTAGTGTATATGTGTGTCTTTCTGTTCATGTGTCTTAATTTTGAATCTTGTGGGGTTTAAACCTGCAACCTTCTGCTTGTCAGCCTAAATATTTGTGTTTTTAAAAAAATTACACTAAATAATGCTGTAATACAAATAATAATAATAATAATAATAATAATAATAATAACAAACAATTGGTCTACAACATGCCTAGTAATCATGAACATTATCTTTCTTTTAAAGATGAAAAATATGTATAATAATTTATTCATTCATTTACAATGTGATAAATAAATAATATATTTATTTATTTCTGTAATTAAATACTATATCAAAATATTCATTCATTTACAATATGATAAATAAATAATATATTTATTTATTTCTGTAATAAAATACTATATCAAAATATTCCAAAAAGTGTATTTTAGTTTCCTATGCATATCATGCAATATCGCAGTAAATATATACAGTACTGTATTTTTTCACCCATAAATAAAAAGAAAATGCTGCATAACTCGATACAGTTGCAGCCAAGCAGAAAATTTCTGGTGTTTATTATACAGTTTTGTGATGTGGGATTTTGGACGAATGAGATTTTCTTGTAGGCGGAGCTAACCACCAAAACACAATATAAATATAAATTTAAAAACTACTCAAGTTATTTGGCAGGCACATCTGTATGTAAACAATATAATAATAATAATAATAAAAATGACAATAATAATAATTGTTATTATTTAAACAACTGTTACTATTATTAGACGTATTTTAAATAATAATAATAATAGTGTTTACAATTTGTTTTTAAATTATTACTAATAATAGCTATTACAATAATTATGTTAATAACAATAAAATAGTTATAACAACTGCAGAAGCTGTTATTGTTGTTATAATAATAATAATAATTATTATTATTATTATTATTATTATTAAACTGTTATTATTATTAAACTGTTATTATTATTAGACATATTTTAAATACACTGCTCAGCGAGACATGATGTTCCAAATGTACTCAATTGGATTCAGGTCTGGGGAACAGGCGGCCAGTTCATAGCATCAATGCCTTCATCTTGCAGGAACTGCTGACACACTCCAGCCACATGAGGTCTAGCATTGTCTCGCATTAGGAGGAACTAGGACTGGAAGATATATATCTAACAAAATATATATCTTGATATATCTCGATATCACAGGATAAATAACCCCCCAAAAACTATTGCAAAAACAAATATGCCAAATTCCAATTAAATACAACCATTATATCAAATTATACGATATGTCAAAATTCATATCGAAAATATCTTGATATATTTGAAATATTAGAGATACTGCCCACCCCTAGGAGGAACACAAGGCCAACCGCACCAGCATATGGTCTCACAAGGGGTCTGAGGCTCTCATCTTGGTACCTAATGGCAGTCAGGCTACGTCTGGCGAGCACATGGAGGGCTGTGCGGCCCTCCAAAGAACTGCCACCCCACACCATTACTGACCCGCTGACAGACCGGTGCTGGAGGATGCTGGAGGATGTTGCAGGCAGCAGAACACTCTGTCACGTCTGTCACATGTGCTCAGTGTAAACCTGCTTTCATCTGTGAAGAGCACGGGGCGCCAGTGGCCAATTTGCCAATCTTGGCGTTCTCTGACATACGCCAAACGTCCTGCACGGTGTTGGGCTGTAAGCACAACCCCCACCTGTGGACCTTTTTTTGCCCTCATACCACCCTCATGGAGTCTTTTTCTGACCGTTTGAGCAGACACATGCACATTTATGGCCTGCTGGAGGTCGTTTTGCAATTTGCAATGCTCCTCCTGTTCCTCCTTGCACAAAGGCGGAGGTAGCGGTCCTGCTGCTGGGTTGTTTGCCCTCCTACGGCCTCCTCCACGTCTCCTGATGTACTGGCCTGTCACCTGGTAGCACCTCCATGCTCTGGACACTACACTGACTGACACTACACTGAGTGTTTACAATATTTAAAAAATATTATTGATAATAGCTATAACAATAATTGTCAATAACAATAAATTAGTAATTGTTGTAATCGATAACAACTGTTACTATTATTAGACATGTCTTAATAATAATAGTGTTTACAATATTTCTAAAATTATTACTGATAATAGCTATAACAATAATTGTAATGTTAATAACAATCAAATAGTTATTGTTATAATCATAATAACAACTGCATTAGCATTTATTATTATTGTTGTTGTTGTTTTTTTTTTTTGTCTCAAATATGCTAACTCTTAGTGGAAATTATACCGGTTGTTTTTGTCGCTGCATAGCAATGTTGATAGAAACGCCCCTTTAGTCTATTTCTAATTAGCTTAAATTAAGAACAACAGATGTGAAAGGGAAGACCCTCCAAGGGATAAATATACAAGGTTATGCGCTTGTTTTCATATTTGCGTCTCCGCCATACAACAACGTGAACAAAATCCAATCCCACGTGCGTACGTTCACCCTAAAAGCGTTTACCGAGAATTCAAACAGGAATTTTAGTTGTAAAACACTCTTTGGCAGGCACACCTGTATGTCGACTGAATTTTGGATGCGGCTGCCTGGCAGGCTGCCATCGCAGACGGCAAACTGAATCTCTGCACGTCCCTCTCAAGGGGAATAGTGGATTCTCTGCCGGGCTGACATATGCAGATTAACTCGTTGAGCTCCAGCGCACAAACCCCAGATCTGTCAATCATTCGCCCTGATTAATGCACAGCATTTGAGGCGTAACATCGCTCCGTGTCTTCCTCTGCCAGGTCAGGCTCTGAGTGACGGCCAATGGCACACGGTGTCCATTAGCGTGGGAGGTTTCCAGGTTTCCCTCTCGGTGGACGACGAGCCACCATCTACCATGCAGCTGAAGGACATCGCACAGCCTGGGAGGAGCGTGCTAATTGGAGGTAGGGTGCTAGCGCATTTAAACAAACTAAGCCTTTAGTTTTACAATTATAAGCATTAACACAGCTGAGTTGTGTGAGATACAGTATTATACAAAATAGAAGATTTTAGGACCAATAAAATATTTACATTTAGAGATTGTTTTCAAAATTGAATGCCTAAATTAAATTACTGTATTACAAAAAGGAAACTATATTTTTGATATGAAATGTGGCCTGTTTTGTGAGATTTAGATTTCTTTCTATTAGGCTGTGTTCTAATATTTCTAAAAATAAGTATTTAAAAATAAAAGTCTAATTATGATTAATAACACACTTATTATGACTGAAATATAGTCAGAACATAGTTACACAGGAGATATATAAACCAAATACACTGACAAAATATGATCGGCGAAAAGATGAAGCTTTACTTTTATTGCTTTTAACATTTTAACAACAAAAGAGTATTTTTTAATTATATGATTCTGTTTATGTTTCTTTACTCACAATTACTTTAGTGTCATATACTTTTAGTATTTTAGTATCAGAGATATAATTTTTATTAATGTTTGAATTAGATTTTCTTTTGTATATTTTATGTTTTATTTTAGATTTCATTATTTCTGCTTATTTACAGTTAATAGCAATTATTATAATTTAGTTGTGTGTGTGTGTGCCTATGTAATTTTTAATAATTTTCATTTTAATTTTAGCTTCTTCTTTTAGTACAAGTTAAACTAAACAAAAATGTAAAAGGAGCTGAAATAAGTATGCTTTTTATTACAGTTACAGCCCTTTTTTAAGTAACAAAAATTGGTTTTAGTGGACTACAATGACCCTGATTACACTTTTACATTTATCATCTGTTATTATTTTTAACAGGTTGCCCATCAGTATTAACCAATCAGGGCTGCCGGAACCCGACACTGGCCTATCAAGGCTGTATGCGCTCTGTCATCATTAACAACCAGCCAATCAACTTCTACTTGGTGCAGCAAGGCCTGCTGGGAAACTACAGCAAGCTCCGGTTTGATATCTGTGGCATTCGTGACAGGTATATCTATTAGACATTCTGTTTGAAATGCAAATGACAAGTAGCTTTTTGAATAAATTATTGCAATTCACTCATTACGAGATAATGAATGACACAAACAAACACAGTTTCAAACACAACGTAGCGTAGTGGTAAAATCCATTTCAGCGATTTGCAAGCTAATTAGGATTCACCTTTTTTGCCTGAAACTTCAAATGTGTGAAAATGTTTCACAACTCGCCCAAGAGGATTGATGGTTAATGTGATGTTTATATGTGTAAAAATCTAACCACATACAGTTTAACGATAGTGTATTCTGCGTGAGTGCAGAAGCCGTGGGCAAAGTTTAAAGCTGCAGCATTAGACAAGGACGCAACCTTTGTAACACGTTTGTTCGGTGTTTAACAGAGTGAAATAAATTAGAAGTAATTAGCAAGCTGGGAAACCTGAGATCAGAGTTTAAAAGAAAACTGCTTTAAAAAGAACTGTTTCAAGATGTTTAGGGGCAATGCTGTTCTGCACGCGTGTGTTCTCGTTGTGCAGATGACACAAAGTATTCTGCGCTGTTGCTTGCACTGTGAGCGAAGAATGACAGATTTAAATGAATAGAGGGAATGAGCAGATGAGACAGTTCCTCCATTATCGTCCATCCCTTAGCATCCTGGCCTGTTTTCCATGGTCTACTTTATGGCACACGCAAGCGGGGGATAAACAGGGAGGAATAAATATGAGGCAGAATGGCAGAGAAAGAGAGAGAATGCAAGGCAGGTGAGGATAAGAGCGTTTGGATGGTGGGGAAGCCATTCAGGTTAGGGTAAGAGCATTAGACAAAGAGAAAGGAAGACTGAAAGAAAAGCTAATGTGCCAAAGGATGGAGGGTTGGAAAAATAAAGGAAGAGTGAAATATAGTATCAATGATAATTTGATAAAGGAAAGAATGATGGAATGATGTAGAAAGAAAATGAATGGATTGATAAAATGTAAAAAAAAAAAAAAAAAAAAAAATGTTAAAAATAAAATAAAAGGAAATAAGAAAAGGGATGAAAGAAAAGATATGTAGAAGAAAACAGGAATAATGGATACATTTGTAAAAGAAGGGAGGATGAAAAGATTGAGTAATAACAGATGTGATTTCAAAAAGAATGAAATAAAAGATGGATCAAAGAGAATGATAGACTAATTTACTGATAGAAAGAAAGAAAGAAAGAAAGAAAGAAAGAAAGAAAGAAAGAAAGAAAGAAAGAAAGAAATAGAAAGACTAATATACTAAATGATGCAATATCAGAAAGGAAGAAAATAAAAGGATGGATTGAAGAAAGTGAGAGAAGGAGACTACTATACTGAATAAAAAAAAGAAAGAAATTAATTAAGGATGTAATAAATTAATTAAGGATAGAGGATGTATGGACAGACGGATGAATGGATGGGTTAAAAATAGAATGAAAGCAAGCAAGCCAAAAATAAAGAAAGCAACAAGAGAGTAATAAAGAAAGGAAAACAAATTGGACTGAAAAAAATTGAGGGATGAAAGAAATACTTAAGAAAGAAAGAATGGCTAATTTTAAGAAAGGAAATTCTGGAGGACTGGAGGAAAGAAGGAAAAAAGATGAATGAAGGAAGAGAAGGAAGAGACGGTCGAATTAATAAAAAAAGGAGAATAAAAAATAGATTATTCAATTAAAAAGAGAGAGAAAGAATAAAGAAGCATAAATGGATGAAGGGTGGCTGAATGAAGGGTTTTAAAAAAGGATGGAATAAATGATAAACAAAAGTATGTAAGAAAGCCTAATAGGTGGTAGATGTAAGGAAAAAGAAAGATTGAATAGTTTAATACATAGTTAAGGATTAGGATTACAGCTTTAGTAAAAAAAAAAAAAAATAAAAATAAAAAAGAAAGTCATCTAGCTAGTCAGGTTAGGTTAGAGCATTAGACAAAGAGAAAGATAGTTAGGGGACAAAAGAGAGATAGCCATGTTTGGAAAAGAGCATTACTGAAAGGGAATGCTAGCCAGGGAAAAGGAGAGAGGGGGTGAGCTCGTAAATTCTCCGCTGTCAATCTCGTCTCTGCAGGTCTTTCTGGCAGCGCACTCCACATTCTTCACCGAGCAAATGCTCAGACCTGGCACCTGGGCAAATGACTGTTGGCAGGGCCGGCGTGGGGATGAATTGTGATTTTAGCTCTGCCAACATGCTGTGAACGTTCCAGGGGGAAAAGACAGTTCCAGGCTTGCATCCATGACCCACTCAGACTGATGTGCCCTTGTCAAACTAAATTTGAAATGCTCTTTTGACCAACCATCACCTCAGAAATAAAAACGGGTCCAAAATTGTGTTGTGACAAGTTTAATTGTTGTACAAGAAACCAACTTGGCCTTCATGGTAGCAGCTGTTGAATTACAGCATATGTTGCGAAACATTTACATTAAAGGTTTCTTCCCTCTGGCTTAATTGTCTTAGTCCTTCTAAGCTACTATGACACTTGAAATACCCAAAACGATTGTGGGTTGTTAAGAAGTGCCCAGAATAAGGTTGTGTTGGCTTGATGAGGAGCATCCAATGTAGGGGCTTGACAGAACGAGGGTCATTTCTGATGGTTTGGTGAGTGACGTCCAGATTGGTTGGATGATCATATGTCATTGATTGGTCAGCAGCTCATTAAGTAAAAGGCAAGCCATTATCACGGTCATTTGTGATTGAGTAGTCCAAAGTAGAGGGACATCAGAGTAATGGAAAGTTTTGATGGATTGGTAAGCAGCAACCGAAGTAAGGACATGTCAAAATTAAGTTTGATGGGCTGACGAGCAGCATCTAGGTTCATCTTAGTGTTGGTTATTTATGAAGGGTTGCTAAAGATCTGTGAGGAATGCCAGGGTGGCAGTTAATCCAGAACAGGTGCTTGTCATAGTTCTTGGAATTTTCTGATCAGTCAGTAAACAGAATCCAGAGTTGGACCACGTCACATGAGACCTTGGGAAGCCTTGAAGGTTAGCTCAAAGCCGTGTAGGATCCTGACAGGCAGACAATAGGTAGTTCTGACTGAATGGAATTCATCGGAGGAGTTACCTCAGTACGCTGAATAAATTCTGACGGCAAAGGGAGCAGCATGAAGATGTAGTAATGGTTATTTCTAGAGAGTTGGAGAGCATCAAGACCATGCGAGGATGGCAGTTAGTTTAACGAAGGTAGTTAATTTGCTCACACCAATGTCATCCAAGAGGCTCATAATGTTCTTTCTTCAGGTGAAAAGAAAATTAAGGTTCTTGAGAAAAAAGGTTCTTGTTTTTTCATATATACTTCAACAGGGACCAATGGGTTGAAGATCCAATCTGCAGTTTTAAAGGATTCTACAGGATCCCGAGGAATAAGACTGTTATCTTGCAAAATGATCCATCTGACTTTCTCCTCCAGCTCCAAAATCGACTAAAAATTACCAAATGTTTCACTAGATTCCTCAGCTGGGGTCATGTACTGTAAAACCCACTGAAACTGCAGTTTCAACCTATTGGTCCATCTAAGTCCACTATATATATAAAAAAAAAAAAAAAAACTTTATTTAACTTCGACTGAAGATAGACAGACATGAACTAGATCTTGACATGTGGGTGATTAAATTACCAGGACATTTTTTAATCTGGAAGTGAACTAATCCTACAGTATAATACTGATGGTTGGGTGAGCAGCATCCACAATAGGTGCATATTTATTGATGGTGATTTCTGATCGGTCATTCATCTGCATCCAGAGTAGAGGCACGTCGTTCAAGCCTTTCCTGCAGGGGAAGCTTTCAAGGTTAACTGAGAAAGGTGTGACAGGGGTGTAATCTCAACAGGCAGACAGGGTAGTTCAGTTTGAATGAAAGTCATTGGAGGAGATGCCTCAATACGCTGAACTGCTTCAGTGTTGAAACAGCTCATCACTTTGTAAATTGACTGACTTGACACCATCTTAAGACGCATTTTTCCTGACATAGTCATTTTGGTGAGTTATATTTAGAACTTAAAAACGGGTTATTCTCGAAGAGAAGTCATGGGAATAATGCGACAGGCTGGATACTTGCCACTTCCCACTGATTTCTACAGTCTCCACAAACACTGTGGTCGCAATAACAAGCTTTTGCCAAAAATTAGTTGGCAAGAATGGTTCATTATCTACAGTCAGTAGTGTATGAACATATAAACTATAGCGCACGCAGAATTCAGTTTTTAAACCAGGTTGCTTTCTGTTTGTCGCCACGTGGCCAACCTAAACTGGAAATTATGCAGAACTTAAAGATGTTGTGTCGTCACAGAACTTTCCTGATTTCTATTGTAAAGATTTCTCCCTCGAAAATTTGCCGAACAACGCTAAATATGACCGCTCGCTAAAACTGATGTAATTTGTGCAAGTTATCCATATTGACATTTATTGATTATTATGCTTTTTCCAATGACATAGGTTGCCCTCTCCTATTATGTCCTAGTGATGGATGTTGCTAATTCTTAAGGTTAGAACGAAAAAATTTATTTTCATAGGTTGGTTAATTTTGATTGGTTGGTAAGCACCACAGAGAGTAGGAGAATGTCATCTCGCAATGATCCTGAACGCTGTTGACTTATGACTGTCTAGCCAAGCCAAGGACAAAAACATAAAGAATAATTTGAGGGACAAATGAGCCTTCATCATTAAGAGCCACATGAAGCTTGTTGAGTACCAAGGCTGTAGAAGATGTGCCTGTTTTCGCTTCAGTAAAGCCTATCAGCTGAAGTAAATGAAGATAAGCGAGGCCAGTTGTTGGTTTTGGCTGTCCTCTAGAATAAGTTAGAAAGTCTCGAAAAGGTACACTCCTCTCTGATGGCCTTTGATCACCATCCTAAATCATTTGTGTAGACCTAGACTAGCGTGCTTCAGACACGTTTTCCCCGTCTCTAGCTATATCTAGCCATCTCCTGTTTTTAAACCACCACTTTCGTTGTCTCTTTATCACCCTGTCTAACCTATGGCTAGCCCCGAAGTTCCTGTTCTCACCAGCTGACTGCAGTTTGATACGTCAAGACAGATCAATAGAGATTTGGACAGCGGCCACTGGGCCAAGACACTTCAGCTCCTGCCGACAAACCCCCCTCCCATTGCCCTGAATTGCACCTGTGGGAGGGAACTGGTTTGTGGGTAAATATATGTAGCCATCCTTGATGATCGAGAGGGGTAATGCTACCCACGTTTCCCTTCTCTTCATGAGATGCATAGCAGAAGTAAGCAGAATGAAATGAGAACGAGAGAGTGATGGTAATCTTTAATCACTCTCGCTCTGGCTGAATGAAGATCCGCACCACAGCACTTTAGATATCCTTAAAGTTACCATCCGTGGCCTCTTAGATTTTGCTCCTTTTAACCTTTCAGTACCAAGGACTCCCCCCATCCCAGAAGATTGGCCTTTGTGCTCTTGTGCTTAACCTAGCAGAAAAGACACAATTAAAATGTATTCAAACGCGTTTCAGGGTTTAACAGTCAGGTTTCATCCTGCATTGTTCGTTGGTTAACGCTGAGATCAGCCGGCACCGTTTTAGATCGACCTCTGCTGAGTTTCAGAGACATCCGCAATCTTGCAGCCAGTGCGGCGAGACGGTTGTTATTCCTGTCCTCACTCCCCTTATCACGCTTACTATGCACGAGTCATTGGTTTATTTAGAATGATTTAATGTCGTTGAAATGTTATGCCTCTAAAACAGCTCGAAGGCATCACTTTTTTGGCCTACCGTTATAATTAATACAGTGTTTCTAAAATCCTATCAGTATTTAATGGATACTTTAATTTTGAGTTGAAAATTAGGCGTTGCTATTGGGATACATGGAGATGTTCTGAGGGATGACAAATCCACAGCTTCCACAACAGAAACTGCCAAAAGATACAATTCCATATAAAATATACTAACATATTTTGGGGTTCAACTTCAGTCAGGTTTCATCCTCCACTGTTCATCCGTTAGTGCTGAGATCAGCTCACGCTGGTTTAGAATCGACCTCTGCTGAGTTCCAGACACGGCCGCAATCCTGCGGCCTATGAGGCGAGACGGTTGTCATTTCTCTCCTCCCTTCCCTCATCACACGCTACATGGATATGAGTTATTTCTGCCACAATGGAGTCTGACAGCTGTGTTTTCTTTTTCTTCTCATTATCCTGGTCTTTTGTTCCTTCTCTCTACTCTAAATTAATCAAAGCAGCAATCAAGCATCTAAGATTCTTTAAAGTTCTTTTTTCCGCACCTCTGCAGGTATTAATATTTTCTACAGCATTTGATTAGTGGATTCAATTATTTAATATACTTCTAGTGACAGAAACTATTACAACATTAACATCTTTCAGATTCAAGCGTCTTTTGTTTCGGCGACAAAGAGGCGCTTCAGAAGAGACCGTAATATTTGAGCTAAATACATACCCAGATGGTTTTGTTGAATTATATTTTAACAAGTCATGTCATTTAACATGACAAGTTCAGTCATGTTACAGTTTTAATTAGCATTTTACATTCAGGTAATTAACATATACTTTGCATTAAATCGCTTACTGTCATGCGCAATTTAATTTGTGCGAAGTTTCTTTTCTGAAATCATGTGGATAATGATTGTTTACCTGCTGATGAGAGGGAGATCAAACAGTATTTACACTTCATCTCATTTGCAAATAAAAACAGTAAGTCGCATGTACATTTAGAACTTGTTGATCAAGAGTCGCTAACAGTTGATCCCATTTGGCGCATCCCAGCAGAGGTTTGGTTCTTGGCTTCAGACTGAACTTTATCACATTCCCAATCTTTCATCACTTGTCCACCGTTCTCATCCTTGAGTGCGCATTCAGTCGCAAAATTGATGCCTCCTTCGTGAGCTTTCAGCCTCGCTCATCTATTTCCTAATAGTCACTTGTGGTTATTGATTGATGCCACGTCCTTACATCCCTCCGAGCGCAAAATGCATTACCGTTCGCTATTGTACCGTGTGTCGCAGTGTGTCGTTTGTGTGATTTGTGTAATTTCATAATGTATTTTCCACCCTGCTACAAGTGCCATCAAAGTTGGATCAGAAATCGTATTTTTTTCTGCAGATGTCTTCCTAACTACTGCGAGCATGATGGAGAATGTTCTCAGTCCTGGAACATGTTCTTCTGTGACTGTTCGGGAACAGGATACACGGGAGCCACCTGCCATAACTGTGAGTCGGCAACAATGATTGCAAAAATAACTATTTTTTTAACTGTTTTTGAGAAAGTACCTACAAACTCTTTCAAATGTTTGTAGTTTTTTTGCATTGATGAACATTAAGTTTAAACATTATTTATTTTTTTTTCGTTAAAAATGCAAAGCAACCAAGCGCATTCTGTACAGTTTATTTCTTCTTTGATGACGCTCAACATGAGCTGACCTGAGATTTCTGTTGCTGTTTTTTTCTGGTCAGCCATCTTTGAACCCTCCTGCGAGGCCCACCGGCTTACAGGAAGTGCCTCAGGCTTTTTCTCAATCGATCCTGATGGTAGCGGACCGCTCAAATCCACCGTCGTCTACTGCAACATAACCGGTGAGACCTCTGTGGGATAAAAAAACACAAGTGTTAAGATGAATACTGGACGTGTAGGATAAAAATAGAAACGCATACATACTGTACATGCTGTTCTGTGTGTTAAGAAAACATTCATCCTTCAGTGAATGCGATTTCCTGTTCACAGCAAAGTTCGAGCTTGCCACTTTTTAAATCTGTTTATAGTACTTTCTAGTACTTTTGGTTAGTTTGAAACTCTTTGAATATTACAGTAAGGTTAAACTCGCTGATGTTAGTTAAAGGGACAGTTCACCCGAAAGTGTTGTTCCAAGCCTGAATGAATTTCAATCTTCTGCTAAGCACAAAAGAAAATATGAAGAAGAAATGTAACAGTTAACGATAACATTGACTTCCATCGTATTTTTTTTCTAAAGTGTCTATTTAAAGCAGCGATTCTCAATCCCAGTCCTCACAACCCACCCCTCCACACGTTTTGTATGTTTCTCTTGACACTTCAGACGTTTGTTCTATTTGAACGTATGTGCCCTGCGAAGTAGACATCACCGGATATTCTGCCATGATTCCAGATCGAAGCAAACTTATACATTCCATTCAAAGTGCATTTAAGTGTGCGAGAGTCAATTGAAATTGTATTCATTTATTAACTGCACAAATCCATGAATGAATGTTACGAAATAAAGTAAACTTTAACGGATTTCCCCTCCTCGGGGAGAAGGGAACAAGGAACCAGGCATTAGGGACAAGTAGGGACCATGTCGATCGGAAGAGATTTCATGCATAAGCTCTCTTCTGAGAAGCTGATTATCTGAATCAGGTGCGTTAACAAAGAGAGACATGCAAAATATACAGAGCGATGGGGCGTGAGGACTGGGATTGAGAACCACTAACTAAGTGAAAATAGCCTGCTTTGTTGGCAGAGGTTACGTATTTACATTAGCTCCACCCACCAGCGCGTGATTGGGCTTGATATTATAAAAAACTACTATCAAACCCCACCTTCAGTGGTGTTGATGGTAAAAAGCGTAGTGTTGGCTCGAGTTCAAATCCATCTTTCGCCAAACTCGTTATTTTCCATTTTCACATTTCATATCACAACAAGTCTTTTATTTGCGAGGAAGAAAATAATCGAAAAATTGAAAATAAAGCAACAAATGTTTGGTGTTGGTGTTGGGAGGGCTTTATTGTCCCAATAATGCAGCATCCATTTAATAATTTGAATAACATTGATAATATTCACTTAATATGTTATGTACTTAAACACTTGGGTGTAGATATTTGCTACTACAGTATTTGCAATAAACAGTATATATAGTAGAAAATACGGTTCTTTTTAAATATTGTAAATTAAATCTATTGCTATTTGCACATGTAAATAAAGTGTAAATATCATCTAAATATGCTTTTTAAAGTCACTGTGCATTTTTTGGCGAAATTTACACACGTAAAAATCACGTCAGTCAGGTTTACACACTGCCTTCCAAAGCTTTGTCCGTCATTTGGAAAAACATTTGGATGAGTTTCTGTTTTCTGCATTTTAGGCAACCAATTTTATAGGAAACGATAAAGAATACAAAAAAACGCATACGAAAATTTGCAAATAGCCGCTGCCTCAAGGACGATTTTACTTTAATCTCCACATCCTTGTCAAAAACCTTCCTTAAAAGGGCTTGTCGAAAGTATTTTGTCAGATTATTAACTTATTTATTTATTTACTGTTAAAGAGACAAAGCTGTCAGGTTATGAAGGCAATTTCAGCCAGGGGAAATCTGTTTGAATCCACACCAATACGAAGTCATTAATCAAAGCTTGAACTTGTCCAATGGCTGATGGATGTTGCGCTGTCTGCCAGGGCTGTCTGGGTCCCAGGGTGCGAGACAACAGGTCTATCCGGGGGAAACCGCAGCCGGGCCCGTTTTGCTGGACTGTTATACACGCTGCTCGTTCTGTGAAATATTACTCATCTCCTGCAGAATTGTGATAAAGCATCACTCTCTTACATACACATCCGCTGGCTCGGGATCCACTAGAATAAAGTGCCATTGACTTCGGCCAACCTCAATTAGAAATACCGCGTGAAATGTAAATTACTGTACGCTTGGCATACGCAGACTTAAGTGCCTGCTGGCTGAATAAACACGACCCCCCCCCCGCTGAGGTGTTTGCCGGATAAATGAAAGCTGACGTCAAAGGTGTAGCGAAGATTGGCCTTAAGTCTGGGTTGGAGGAGACTTGCTGCGCGGCTTTATTTTTAAAGCTAATTGAAGTCGCGCTCTTTTCTCATTAAGGTTTGTGTACGTTATTATCGGGATAATAGCTCGCTTTTGTGAACCGAGGAGGTATGAATTGCTACGAATTCAGTTTAGTATGGACTGACTTTATTGGCAATGTGCTGCTTACTACATACTATGCAGTGAATACTACAGTATGCTGACTGCAAAAATAATGTTTTTTTGTGTTTTGTTCTTCCCCAGATGATAAGGTTTGGACCGTAGTGAATCACAACAGCACGGAGACAGTGAGGGTTCAAGGGTCGTCGCTTCAGAAACCCCACATCATGAGGTTCAACTACAGCGCGTCTCTGGAACAGCTGAGAACGCTTGTGGGCAGGTCTGAACAGTGCCAGCAGGAAGTTGTTTATCTCTGCAGGAAGTCCCGCCTCTTTAACACATGGGGTGGGTGTTGAACAACTTCAGCACAGTTTTTTTTTTGCTTTATATAATATTATATATTTATTGCTTTCAAATGATTAATCCCATCCAAAACAAAAGTTTTGCACACCCATATATATTTTGCAAACAAAAACTTTGATGGGATTAATCCTGATTGATTGTTTGACAGCACTAATATTAATTTATTAATAATATATTCATGTACATTTATTAATTATATAAATTATTTAATTGTTATATATATAAAACCATTATTATTATATAATTGTACATTTTATATAATTGTCATTTACATTTTAACTAATCCGTCACATCCATTTTTCCGAAACACTTTTTATATCTACTGTTTATTATGATGATTTATTATGTATTTTGAATATTTCGCTTTTTTGTTTGCTTATTTTTTGTATTTTTTTAGTAATTTTGTTATGTGCTGTCGTCTTTATATTACTATTTAGATTTCATTTATTTTTAGTTCAATTAAACTAAAAGTGACTCCGCTTATTTCATATTTTATTATTATTTATTGTTTTGTTTATATATTTTATTATTATTTAATATTTATTTTTAATTTTAGTTTAGTAGTTTTATTATTTACTTCCAGTTATTTTTTTTATTCAGTCAATATTTTTTTTGTGCTTCAACTTAAACTGTTAGTAGCCAAATCAACACTTTTAATTTCAATTCTTAATCCAGTATTTATATGTTATTATATATAGGCTTTAATCCAGTTAACAGATGTTTTTCAATAGTTGTATGAAACTTTGAAAGTTATACTTGAATATGAAAGTTACTTAAATGTTGAAACTTCTATAAAATTATTTGAACACATCCTCTGCATTCGTTCCAAGTCCTTACTCTTAATTACAACGTCTCAGCTCATTGGATAATTTACCCAAAGTGGAATTTGTTCAGATCTATAATCTGACTTGACCCCAATCTAATTACAATATTAACTGATGGGAAATGGCGACATTTATAAACTAGCCAGTCCTTGAAATTGTTCATCAGTTTGTGGCAGGCACAGGGATATTTGCATAATGAGATCTGAAGTTGGGTCCTGGTCTTGCGCTCTGGTGGCAGCAGAGCAAAGGAACAACGATAGGCCTGATTTTTCCTGGGGGATATTGAGTAGAGAGGCTAAACGTGTGGAAAAATGGTGGCTGGATCTTGTGGGAATATCTCCATTGACTGAACACTTTAGATCTGTTAACTTCAGAGGAATCTAATGACAAAAACCTCCAGCTCTTACTCATGGGCAGTTGTCAACTCTATTAACATCATTGTAATTATTTATTTATTTTTTTATATTTTCAAATGGGAAAACCATTAATACTATTATTATTATTATTATTGGCATTTGTAAAAATTACTGTATTTTATTCTAAAGTATTCTATAATATAATCATTAATGTAATATTCATGTAAAATACATTTATTTAAATGCAAATTAACTTATATCGTAAATTAAATTAAATTAAATTTAAAAAAAAATAATTTGATAGAAAAGGTTATCTTTTAAATTATTAAATATTTTATAGGATACAATATCATTAAAATATAAACATTACATATGTCATATTATTATTAGTAGTAGTATTTTTATTAGATCATGTAATATAAATATAAACATAAACATTTTTTTTTTTACATTGTATAAAATGTAGACCAAAAAAAAACTAATAAATTAAAGGTTATTAATTAATTATTATTATATTTTTACACAATTGCCTAAAATATAAACATTATGCATTCTATTATTATTATTGCTGCTGTTGTCATACATTTTAAAACTATAGATAATTCCCTTGTTTGTCTAAAGTCAATTTTGATATTTTCAACAAATGTTATCAATATTTGTAACTATTAACCAGCTTTTATTCCTCTCTCTCTCTAAAAATTTTTTTTTTATTTTTTATAGTGAATGTTGTCATGTTTTCATGTCTTTTTAACGTAAAACAAGTAAGTGTGAGTAGGTAATAAAATATCTTTGGTCAAACTATGTTTATCAGCCGTACCACAATAGTCATTGACTGTCAGTATTAACCTTCTACTGTATATTGGCACATCCCTAAGGTGTTTTTTGTTATCAAGCAGTGTTAGATGTCACAGGTGAAATAAAGAAATGTGTTGTCTGAAATGTGTTTGCTCCAGATGGAACGCCCTTGTCCTGGTGGCTGGATAGGGCAGGAGAGAGAAGGACGTACTGGGGTGGATTTCTCCCCGGGGTGCAGCAGTGCGCCTGCAGTCTGGATGAGAACTGCATCGATATGAACCACTTCTGCAACTGTGACGCTGACCGCAGCTCATGGTACGAGCCGTCACTGTTTGCCTGTTTCTACACCGGTGCTCCTTCATATAAGATCGTGTGTTGTTTGTTTGAAATCTGTTGAATATCATCTCAGCGCATGTTGACAGTATCAATTGCTGCAGATAGTGTGTAAACACAGTTATTGTTTGCTTTCGAACAGGGAGAATGACACAGGAGTGCTGTCCTACAAAGAGCACTTACCAGTGACCGAGATCTTAGTAGGAGATACAAACCGAAGCGGGTCAGAAGCCATTTACCGAGTGGGATCTCTGCACTGCTACGGGGACAGTACGTGTCTCATTTTATCACACTTTAGCAATGCTTAGAAGTGCGGATGTACAGTACAACTGTAAAACAATGAATAGGAATATTTTTATTTCTGTTGTGGTGAACGCATGCTAAAATAACTAAAATAGTTTTTATTATTGCGCACACCAAATAATAACAATCAAATTGCAGCTGGGTTGTTTTGATTAAGTAATAATAACTTAAACAAATACAGGGTATTAACTAAATTAAAGTTAATTGAAAGCATGTTTTTTTTTTTATAGCAAAAGCAGAGAGCTCCACATTTTGTGTTTTAGAGTTATAAAAACACTGAGGGTTAATCAATTCGTAGAAATTATCCATACACTTTTAAACAGCTTTGATGAAACTGCTCTCAGCTAGTACGTCTTTGTAAAAGTAGCCTTGTCACCTGAATATAGTGCACTGATTCGCTCAAATGGACTTATCGGCTTCTAAAAAAATAACAAGGGCGCTTGTCGGCTTTAGCTGTAAAACATGAACTCGCAATACCTTGAAAATGGGCAGCACTTTCTTTTCTGAAATAGTGTGCGTTATATGTGAAGAATAATGCACCTCAATCAACTTTTACAATCAACGTTTAACGTTTTTATTTGCGAATTATATGTAATTAGCACATTTAGAATCTTTTATCTTTTACATTTTGATGTTTTTGTAGTTAAGGCCATTGTGCATTAAGTTAGAATATTTCTAACAAAATCTTCAGATGCTGAAATATAAATACGACTTCACGCTGTGTCAATCATGTTTACACACGGCCGTCATAAAAAAAAATTAAAAAAAAATCCGATCAGGTTTGATTTGTAACACACATTTTGATAGGAGAAGATGACGAATATGAAAACAGCAGAAAAAATGCATATGAAAATGTTGTATTCCGTGTGCAAGGACCTTTAGAGTGTTAAAGGGTTAGTTCACCCAAAAATGAAAATTCTGTCATTATTTACTCATCCTCATGTCGTTCCAAACCCATTAGACCTTCGTTCATCTTCACAACACAAATTCAGATACTTCTGATGATATCAGAGAGCCATCTGACCCTCCATAGACAGCAACACAACTGAAATGATCCCAGATCCAGAAACGTGGGAAAAACATCAGAAAAGCAGTCCATGTGACATCAGTGGATCAACCTCATTTTGCGATGCTAGGAGAATACTTTTTTGTGCAAATAAATCAAAAATAACATTATTTACTCTTCTCCCGTGACTTACAGTACACCTTCCGCCATTATAGAGCGTATCTCAACGCACCGTATACATAAGCTTTAACGTATTTGACGTAATCAGCCTTGTTTATATCTGAGTGAAAGCACGAACATGAGCGTGATCTTCGGCTGTTTACACCTTGAAGAAAGCGTACGCTAACGCAGTAAGAAGAAGAATGGTAAAGTAATGGATGTTTTCTTTGCGCAAAAAAAGTATTCTCATATCGTCACAAAACTGAAGTTGATCCACTGATGTCACATGGACTTTTTTTTACCATTTGTTTAACCACGTTTCTGGAGTGATTAATAACTGAACTTTCATTTTTGGGTGAGCTAACCCTTCATTCAGTGTCATGTAATCATGTTTAATATTTTTGACTTTTAGCATACCAAAGTCTTCAGTTCCTTTTTAAGTGAATTTGTTACATTTACAATTTATGAGTCTGACAGATGCTTTTACCCAAATGACTCGCATTGCAATCTCTAATTTTATCCATGCTTATCCTGGGGATCAAATTCATGATCTGCTCATTGTTTAGTGCTGCCTTCTACAGTTGTTGCTGCGTGTTTAATAAATTAAATGATTAGGCTTAACAATTTTTGGTGCATTTTTGTAGTTAAATTGTGCATTTTTAATGTAATTAAGTCATACTAATCCTATGTGTTAATGTGTTAATTTTAACAGCCTTAAAAATGGTGTATATCTAGAACTTGCAGTCAGGTCTTGTCTTCACTTACACAGTCCATCACACCTTAGCTACCTGTATAAATGAGTGAAATAACTTCTGTCAAGGCTCATTGAGTTCCAGGTCATAATTAAGTCTTATTATAATAATATTTTAATGAAAACCATAATCGGTCTCCTCTTTCCTCAGGGTTTCTGTGGAACGCCGCTTCTTTCTACCAGGAGTCGTCCTACCTGCACTTCCCAACACTTCAGGCCGAGCTCAGCGTCGACATCTCGCTCTATTTCAAAACCACGGCTCCCTCCGGTGTCTTCTTGGAAAATCTGGGCACAAAAGACTTCATTAGAGTGGAGCTCAGCGGTGAGACCTCTTTTACTGAGAACTAGACTTTAAAAACAGTAAAATACCGGACTTTTCAAATAAAGAGTAAAGAATTGTATTGCTTTGTTTGTGTAATAATGTGGCTGGTTTGAAAAATATGGCTTTTGAATGAAATGGAGTAAATTTTGGTAACACTTTACAATAAGGTTCAGTAATTAACTACAGTACATTAGTTAACAAGAACTAAGAATGATTAATACTTACTTTTCCGTATTTCAGAGATCAGACATAACGTGGGGGGGGGGGGGGGGGGGGGGGGGGGGGGGGGGGGGGGGGGGGGGGGGGGGGGGGGGGGGG
>JAUMHP010000035.1:799717-815561 GCA_032361065.1 Enteromius trimaculatus | reverse complement strand
CAAAACTGTATATTCTGCTTTGTTTTTATTGCTTTTTTTTACACTCTGTTAATATTGTTGTTGTAAGTAAATTAATTAATTAAATACCTTTATCATTCAGACTATTTTACTTGTATTATATTGTAATTATTTTGCACCATTATTATTGGTTTTAGATGCCGGTGAGATGGAAAGTATTAAAAGTTAAAAATATTCTAGAGATTTTTATAGAGTTTTATTGTTTTATTATTGTTTTTGGTTGTTTGTATGTTTTTTTTTGCTGTTATTGCAAATGTTGCAGCCCTTTGCATTTACCAGTCAGATTCTTTTCTCACTGAGGCTAACATTAACTTCCCTCGCTATAAGATATAATTGTCAGGTGTTGTTTGTGAACTCATCTAACCCCACCAAAGCACAAATATAAGACTTCCTACCACCTCACAGGGTGTCCCCACAGCACTTTTAGTGAAAAACCAGGTAAAATACAAACAAAAGTATCAAATCTTAAACACAATAACGGTAATAGTAATAATTCCTTGTTTCTTTGTTTAAATGTCAGCAAAAATGTCAGATTTAATCACACAGGTGGCATTACTTCTGTTAGCATGCTGCAGTCGGACAATAATCTGTTTACTTAAGAATTCTTTCGGTGTGGACCAGACTAATTTAAAAAGATTTGGCTTGTGCATCGCGAGAGGCTGTTATATGAAATGTCAACTGCAATTTGTCATATCTCTGAGGAAATCATTCTATTCACCTTCTAACCCAACTAACAAGGTTGCATGGACAAACAGGTAAACATAAACAAATACAAAGGCCTTGTTGCATTGAATGGTCTCCGCTTTCCTGGCTTAGAAAATGGCCCGGTCGTTTGACAACAACAAATTTGTTAGTGCATGATTTTTTAACTTTATTTTTAAATTAAAATGATATGTGCTTATATGTAAGTAATCACATACTTACTCTCCATTTTGGCTGCCGAATCACATACAGCCAACACACAGAAGATTGTAATACCTTTAAATACTGCTAATTTATACGAATCTCATTTGTACGTTTTCATATTATCTTTTCACGTTTAAGTTTTAGAGGGATATTCATACTTGTTTTTCTTTTTCTTTTCTGTTTTTCCTTTCTTTCTGTGCGATTCACTCTGTTTAATGTAAACAATGCATGAACTCCTTTTCCTACAACAAACAAATTTGCACGGTAGTTCATAGTCAGCTTTGTGGTCGTTTTGCGTTTTTTCTATAAACTGTATGTTTCACTTTGTATGAATTTGTTCGTAAAATCTCATCCGTATGATCACACTTGTCCATGTTTATACAATCTGTTTATGCTTTATGTTTAGGGGTAGGTTAAGGGTGGACTTTCATGCTGCTTTTTTTTTAAGATTATTCATACAATTCACTTTGTGCAAATTCATACTAAAATAATTTAATACGGTAACACTTTACTTGAAGGGGTGTGCATAATCATGACATTACACCTTCATAATCATGACATGTTTTATGTCTGTTTAAGTGTCATTCGCTCAGTTATGTCCTTTTTAATGCAAAGATGACATTGTTTCAGATGCCTTTAGAATCAGGGGGTGGAGATGGGTAGGTTTAGGTATATTTAAGTTAGGAGGAGTTGGATCTGGATCGAACCACACCCCCTGGATCTTGTGGTCTGCAGCGGGACGCTCCTCATGTCATGACAGTGAAACAATTTGAATTGGTCATTAAAATGTCATTAAGAGTTTGTATTATGTCAATTTATTTTATGACAGTGTCATGAATACTTTTTTCGTGACCTCAAGTACAGTGGAACAAAATGAACAAAATGTCATGAAGTGTCAGAATATTTATTCATTATTATTGTATTTATTATTTGTAAGTTATTTTATGTTGTCTAAGTAATGTCAAGTTGTCGTGACATAGACACCGACGGGTTATGATGTACTGGTTTATGTCAAGTTGTCATAACAAAGGCATTTCAAACATTGTTATCTTTGCATAACTGAGCGAATGTCGCTTAATAACAGTTGTCATAAACATGCTTTAAACCTCCTTCAAATACATGTCATGATTGTGAAGGTGTCATGTCAGTCTTATGCACACCCCTTCAAGTAAAG
Organism: Enteromius trimaculatus; assembly: GCA_032361065.1. Classification (NCBI taxonomy): domain Eukaryota; kingdom Metazoa; phylum Chordata; class Actinopteri; order Cypriniformes; family Cyprinidae; genus Enteromius; species Enteromius trimaculatus. Next base: position 813,463 of record JAUMHP010000035.1, on the reverse strand, counting down.
TCTTACCCAATTTGCATAAAAAATGAAATTCAACCAAATTTGCACGAAATCCCTTTCATATAAACAAAACACCCTTAATTCGTAACTATTTTGCATACAGCAATGCCACACTGTTTGCTAATATGTATAACATGTAAAATCCGTTACATTGGAACCTCGTAAAAATAGTTGAGCTTAGGTTGCTAAAACTTGAAGACAAAGATATGATGAAGCCTGATATATTTTTTGAACTGAGGTTAGATGGTGCACTGAATTCTTTGCACTGTATCTCTGCTGTGACCTTTGCCCCCTCCTACTCTCTGTCTGTGTGGCTGACCTGCTGGACGGGCAGCGGCTCTCAGATATTGGGGTCAGCTGAGTGTGTCTTTCCAGTTTGCAGAGGATGAGCTGCTCAGGGAAAATGTGCCACCTCAGGGACAAGAAACGCCTCAGTTGCAAGTTCCAGATTACAGTCTATATTCCTCTTCTGGGTCTGATGGCTGTGTATTTTTTCTGCTAAGCTTGTATTTATGTCTCACTGTTGGAGGTGGGCGCCGATCAATTTTTAGATCTCCACAGCTACACGATTCTAATTTAATTCCCACCTGCTGCCTACAAAGCAGAGTGGTCTTTAACGCTAATTATTGTTCTTACTTTTCTCAAAAAGACAAGCGAACGGTGAGTGATTGTAATTTAATTAATTGAATTTTAATTATTTTTTCCATGCAATATGTGCAAGCGGGTTTGTGAATCACGGTTCCAGGGATATTTCCATCTGGCAGAGTGTCAGATAATGATGTTTTCTACTGTTCTTATTATGTCACAAATTGGGCCTTATAAAGCACTCGCTTTTATGGTATATATGAGTATCTAGAGGCTGGTTGGCATGGAAAGTAATGTTGGGAATTTCACCATCCCTTAATGGGGATCAATGTGCCATTCAAATATATTGTCAACCTGTGTGCTAATTAGGGCGATAGTGTATGCCATTATAAAACCCTGAAACCAGCGTTCATTCATGAGTTTTGCCTCGTTTGATTGGATCATCATTCCCAAATCCATTTTAATAGATTCAAACCCCAAGAGTGCATAATACTGACATGCTGGTAGAGACAGAACTGACTTTTTTTTTTTTTTACACAGCAAAGCTTTAAAATCTCTCTCTCTCTCTCTCTTTCAGATATTCAAAGCCAATGCCGGAGTGTATAGCATGACATTATTACCTAGCCATGTCTGCTTTTGAAATGTTTCACATTTTCGGCAAGCAAAAGGGCAAACTGGAATTTTTTATGACGTATTTTTCTATATGGAAACTTTTAGCATGTAGAAAAGAGAGATGTATGGCTGGATAGATAGACTGTATTTTATGAGTAGTGCATTAGGGGTGTATTTACATGAATATTCAACGTTTCGAAAACCGAGACCTGCCTCAGGTGTTTATACATGACAATGGCTCCAACAATCAAACAAGGTTACCATAGTAACATTTGGACATTGTTATTTTTTTCCATTCATTGCACTCGGTTTGACCTCCAGGCAGCCAAGGTAATGGTGGCAGGTGAGTGAGATTGTGCACTTCGGTAGTGAGGACAGCCGATATGCTCTGGCAGCAGGCCAAGCATGCTGAGAGGAACGGATGACCTGCGTCAAAACTGGCGCTGGAAACCCTGACAGCTGTGTAGGAGGGCCGAATGGTCCTTTGCAACTCAAGAACCCCACTTCACTGTTCCTAGCCCCAACCATAAATGGCTAAACATATGGACCATGGCCTCAAAGAGGGCAAAGATTGCAGAAATTAATTCAATCATACTTTTTTTTTTGCCTCTCGTTAGACTCAATGGGGGATATGTGAGCAAACAGGGCTGGGATGGCTAGCGCATTAGTTAACGGTACGCCTGCTACGTCTTACCCAAAGCTATGAATTTTCATGAGGATTTGAGGCTTTATTATTAGAGTTGTACACTGGGTCTTGATTGATTCTGGCTCATTGGCATTCACATTTTCCTGTCCTTTTGTAATCGCTCCTTAATGGACTGCTAGTGAGAACCATAATAAACCATTTAGTAGGATTACTGTACTTAAGGACACTAGCTTTCTGACCTAGAAGGAGCTTAGCGGTACACTGCAAGAGAAGGACAAGAACGGTGAACAAAGGAATGAGGTCAACTTCAATTGGCCTGATGGTGCACATTGACCCTGTGACCATGTAAAGTCAGGTCATAATGGATTCATGAAAGACACTGAATGACAGAAAAATAACCATAGTAATGATCTGTGTTATTTTTGGTATTTCGTCTACTGCGTTATAGACCATAGTTATATGTTTGTAATCGTTTGCACGATAATCGTTTCGACCACATTTAAAAGGTGAGCTCTTATTTGTTTTCTTGTGAGATTTGCGCTCTTGTTCTGTACTCCTCCTGTGGATGTAGTCTTCAAAAGAAGAAAAATGAGAAGAAAAGATAAATGAGTTGCGGAAATCATTTAAGGCTACTTCCAGATGGGAGGGCTTTGAGGCCTGCGTAATATGAGCTTACTGATAAGTCATGCATGGTGTCCAAAAACGCAGTCTTGCTGAGTAGCTCAAGGTTGGTCACTAGCATCACAGCCTGTATTTCTCTACATTAATAATAACCTAAAAGATGTAATAAGGTCTCTTCATTGATGACTCTAACTCGAGCTCTAGTTTCTAACCCTTCACAGTTTAATTATCCTCTTTCCCGCCTCCAATCTCATCTCTCCTTCTGCCCTGAGCTAGCAGATTAAAGAAAGCTTTCTGTAACAGAATGACTATGACATGGAGAGAACAGAGCACCCCTGCTTGCGTTTGAGGCTATTTTCCTCTAAGAAATGGGGTTACGCCTTTGTCCAGACTTTCAAAATACAGTGGTATATTCTGGGAACCAGACTCGGTCATTTTTCTGGTTCCAACATTATGCTGGAGACCTTCTCCTGCATAATAGAGATATGCTTATTTCACCCAGACAAAAATGAAGCCGTCTCTGGACAGGATGCACCTTTGTGTAGCTAAAAGATAACATGGAGTAAATTTATCACACGTTTACAACCACAGTCAGAGGACTCGAATGCAAGTTTAAGAGTCACACTTGATCACCAAGACAGGACTGTGACCGTTGGCTGGTGTGCGGTAGCATAAAGAGGGAGTTTAACAAGATTTCCAATCGCAGTTCTTATCACGAATGATTCACTTTGTCTAAGATGGCTTTTGTTAAGGCTAAATTGCAGTGCTCAATAGACTGTGTCAACCCTCTCATTTAGATTTGACTTAGTCTCCGTCAGAGACATTTCGATATGTCAAAAAAGCAAATTTAAGGTTTGAGAGTTTAATAAATAAAAGGCTCAAGGCATGCCATCATTTCCTTGTTTAAAAGGCAAAGCATTAGTCAGGAGAAAAATGTCAGAATGAGGGGCCAAAATACCCAGACAGCGCTTTGGGGATTACCGCAGTTATTGATAGTAGGTGACATCCAATTGTACTACAGTGGGTCTCTGACAATAGCAAATCTTTTATGCTAATAAAAACAGCTTTTAAGTCATGATTCTTCTTAAGGAATGAAGGGATGAAGAAATATATCAGGACTCGATGGATTACCAAGAGTTCACAGAATCTCTTTGCTGCTTTAACTTACGTAACACAGATTTGCATGGTTAGCATAGGCTTGTTTGCCCCTGCAGGTAGATGGTTTAACTACAGCATTGTGGGGGCAGAATGCATGCATGGAAATAACAAATAAAGAATAAGCTCATACATTGCCCTGCAGAAGATCAACGCCTGCTTCTACATCGCTTCCGTGTTTAGCCCCACCTACGGATTCACACACATAGCAGGTAAGTGACAAGAGCGGCAGCGCAGATCTACAGAGAAACCAAACTATACATTTTATTTGATTAACTATTTTTTGTGAAGTGCCACACTGAGTAAGTACTTAGTCCTTTGTTCACTTCCTTTTACCACACATACGTTTACAAATGCAGGATTTTCAGAAAGATTGAAACTAAAAGCCGACTACAGTATATCTGATACAAAGTCGCACCACACAAGCGACTGTATTCACTATGTGATCACTATTGCTTTGTGTTATTACAGATCATTTGATATGTGTGTAAGCCTGTTTCTGCCACTGAATAAAAAAAAATGTAAAAAGGTTATTGCGACCTTTCATCTCACAATTCTGACTTTTTTCTTAGAATTGCGAGTTATAAAGTCATAAATGTGAGATGTAAAGTCACAATTGCGAGTTATAAAGTCAGAATCGCAAGTTATTATAATGCCAAGCCAGCAGAGGGAGCCCTCGGCTGAGTACTAGCTCGACTCCGCTCCCTTTGCACTTCCTGTTTGGCCTGTATAAAAACCCAAGCCAAGTTCCAGTACTTTGCGAAGTATTGCCAGTCTCACTGTGTTTCTCCCATTGTTGCCTGCTGTGACTACGATTCCATGGATTGCCCTTCTAACCTGGTATGTTGATTGAACTGATGTTTATGTCTCTGTTAGGACCTTTTGCCTGCCTTATCGTATATGCCTTTTGGATTGCCCTTTTGTATAACGCCAGATCGGATTGCCTTCTTGTTATTGACCCATGCACTGCCTGAACTGCCTGAATAACCTGTCTTTGCCTTTTGATTTTAATAGCTTCTGTAAATGGATTCACATCCTGGTGAGAGGATAGTTTCAGCATCCTCTTTACAATTATAAAGTCAGAGTTGATATAAATATATGAGATATAAATTCAGAATTGGGAGATATAAACTCTGACTTAACTCCAGATTGTGAGTTTATATCTCACAATTATTAGAAAAAAGTCAGATTTGGGAGATAAAAAGTCGCAATAACCTTTTAAATTTTTTATTCAATGGCGGAAACCAGCTTCCATAGATATGTACTGAGTATTTAAGGATTTTCAATTTAAATCACAGCAGTGTCTTATGCGAAAAATGTAGACTGTCAAATACACAAGACAATCACAGCAGTTTACTTCTGAGTCTACAATCCATTATGCATATTCAAACATACTATTATGATGATGGGGGATAAACATAGCCTATTCTGAATTGAAGTTTGTTTTTTTGTTCATTTTGATGTAAAGAGCCTTATAACATTGTAAGTAGACTCCAAAGAACCTTATAAAATAAACAAAGGCAGTTCATGAACCCTTTGAGTAGTAGATAATAGTTGTCTTAAGCTTTGCTTTTAGATTAATAATTGCATCAAGTTTTAGTTTTATTTTAGTTTTTTTTTTTTTTTTTTTTTTTTATGGTTTTGACCACATTTGAAAACCTGGATTACTGTTTTGTTTGTTTAAGATGCATACTGTTCTGTGGAGGCTTGACACTCCATTTCCACACCATTTGTACAATGTCCACCATTATCCAGTCTTCCAGACTATTGCATCTACACCTTAAATGAGGCCAAGAAACTTGCCATCCATCCAAGTGGGTGGAGAGGACAACAAACTATCTACAGCTTCAGACACCCCTCCCTTTGCCGTTAAGCTGCACCTGGACTATTACTGCTGGACAAGACCGACTCAGCAATCCAGAGTAGCTGAGGTAAGACGAGGGCGCTTTTCAAATAGCACAAAAGTGATCAAAATATTGCCGTTTCCATGTGTACTGTGGCAGCATTATAGATGAGCATGAGCAAGCATCTTCCATCACACTTGTGTATATGTGTGTTGAAAGGCAGAGAGTAATGAGAGAACTGGTTTTATGATTAGCCCAGGAACTCAACCAAGGACACTGCCGGAATAGTACCTGTCAAGCAGCTTACGAATTAAAAAAAACTGACAAAAGCTGTCACTGGCTGTCAGCTAAGCTAATCTTCACACTCAAGGAGAAGAGCGTCAACGGAAAACTGAGAGGCAGCTTTGGTTAAATTAGATGTGTTGAGGGTTAGAACTGAATGACGTCTAATTTAATGAGGCGAGGTGGTAACTGTCAGGAGTGGTGCTATAATAACAGATTACAGCAGTGCAAGATATAAAAAAACGTAACATTTCTGATTATCTGCATGTCACCGCAGCCTATCAAGCATTCTTGAGTGTTAAGTGTTATTTAACATCTTACACCATAAGAATTTTATTTACCTCAGGGAGCAGTCAAGTACATCTTGTGCATTTGTCTTGGACTGTCTTTCATCCATGTTCCTTTAACGTATGTCTTGTTGAAATGCTACGCTAGGTGTATTAGTATATCCCATCATTCTCTTCACCTTAGAGGGCCTCAACACAGTTTGACTTTCGTCAGCAGTGATACCCCCAGAATTGGTCTAATAGCAGACAGATGGTGCTATGCTAGACAAACCATTTGTCACCAAGGGAAAAACATACAAATGCATAGTTGAGATATTAGACGTGATCTTTAACATAATAAAAGTACTGTATGGGCACCCTTGTGTGAAAGATGTAAGCCTAATTGTGTTGAATGCGCACTTGGAGTGTATTAAAATATGTAAAAACTCTACTTGCTGGGGTAATATTCACGAATCCTTAAGTACTCCTAAAGTTTCAAATTAAAACTTTTACTTAAGTATATCGCATATACAAGTACAACAGATTCAGTCTGCACTTAAATATGCATTGGAAGTTGTTTTCGTACAATGAAATTCACATTTTTCATTTAATATGAAAATAAATTGAAATCTCTTAGTACTGCAAGAAATGAACATTTGGATTCATTCATTTGGTAGCTGGTTTTATCCAGCAAAGTGCATTCACAGTGTATATTTTATCCATGTATATTCCCTGGGAAACAAGCCCATGATTACTTTGGTGTTACTAGCGTCATGTTCAGTACAGCAGCTTAGCATATGGTAGTGTTGGGTAATACCCTGTTGGAAATCCTTTTAAAGCTACTAGCTATGTTTTGGATCACGGTAAATGGTTTTATAGGTAGCCGTAACATTCCAAAATCTAGTTTTTCCTTCTTATGAACTTTTTGGAACCTTTTACTAACAGCACTTTCTAGCAGGAGAAACACATTTTTTTTTTATTATTCTTCAGATTAAACATCTAAGCTAATGAAGAGCTAAGTAAGCTTAAACCCTAATTCATAGCATTGCAACAACATCCTAAATTATGGACGCCAATCCCCTGGGGTTTAAGTTGAAATAAATCAGGCTAAGTTTTGACATTCATTAAGTTTAAGCATCAATGCTACCAGAACCAATTAGCGTAATCTGCTTAGCTGAAAGGCTACCACACATAGAGCTCTTTAAAACCTAGCAACAATGGGATGATATTGAACTGCTCTCCCCGAACAGACCAGTTGAGGATTTACGAGCCGAAAAAAAAAAAAGAAATAACATCTCGTAAATACAAGACTCTTGTGAGCGATTCCATAATGAGTCGTTAAATGGAAATTATGACAATGATGCCGTACTAAGGCGCTTGGGTTTTTGGAAAAAAAAAAATTAGCATGCAAATTTTTGCTTGTGCAGTTCCAGTTAAAGTACATTGTTAAAAACACTGTTCCTTTGTGGTTTGCTTTATTGATTCTTCACAGCGAAATGCTAAGCTAAGCTGACAAGTTTGACACATGGCTGACTCTCCGTAGAAATCCACTGGACGTCCGTTTTAACATGATGGGGCAGTCGTGTATGGGTTTACTTGGACTTATTGATTTTAAACATGCATCATTTCAGATGGATTGCCAATACAAACCAAACACTCCAGCCAAGAACGGATTCATTCAGTGCTGTTTAACATTCAGCCCACGAGTGCACGTATAATTAACTCTTAGGTAAAAATGCCCTCAGGAGAGTCGCTGTGGAGTCTCGACGTAGGGCTCCACTCAGCTCTGAATGTGTGTGTGGTCGTGTGAATGTGTGCAGACTTTACAGAATACCACGCTAGTGTAAGTGAATTAGCGTAAATGAATTAGCCAATTAAAAGCAATAACACGGCCCAATAGGGAATTTCATATTGCAGACCAGCAGCATTAGACAACCTCATGAAAATGAGCAAACCACATTTCCCCTGCAGTTAGCGTCATTAAAGCCAAGTTGGTGAAATCTGTTTTGCATGACTTTCATCAAGCTATTCTGCCAAATTGTACATTTACTCATAATAGCAACTTTTCCCCTCATATTTTGAACCATTTTGTCTCACAGTTGCGCTTTTGCGTCTCAATATGTCTTTTTCTCTTTGCTTTTCACTCTGAGGAAGTTACCATCAAAGTCAAATCTGAGTGCTAACAGCAACGTATTTGTGTATGTTGTTGAAGAGTATCGGAGTATCAGTATTGGACCTGTAATGCTTGCAGATTTTCTCATGAGAAAATTGTGTCCTACTTCTCGCCGTAGCTTTGTTCTTTTAGAAACCGCAATGCAGGAAATCTATAATATTTCTGCTCTGAATAAATTGATTTCTAGATAACAAGTGGGAAAGTTTTTCCTGTTCTTAGTGGCCTCATCAAACATTTAAGAGTTGCTTGGGGTCTGCTCCCCAAGAAATCACTTTTGTTTATGGTTTATGTGGGTTCTATAAGAAAATTATGCCTTCTGTTCTTCTGAAAATTGGAAAAATTGATTGTGCGGTGGTATGAGTGTTCTCATTTTCTCTTCTTTTCACATACAGTATAAATGTGAAGTTTTATAGTGGAATTCCGATGGGCCATTTTATACCACCCAGACCAATTTAAAGGAATAAATAAAAAAAGAAAATGTACTTTCCGTCAGGCCATCCCTGATGAAGAAGATTAGAATGAGAGTCCAAACACCTGATAAAAACATCACAATAACACACAAACAATCCAAAACGATAGCTCCATTTCATCCATTGACTTGTCTCTAAATCTTTTCTGATGAAGTAACGCAAGCTTCTCATTCCAACCGGATATGTTTCCAAGCATACTGTATGTGGTTAGTTAGTTGCTTGGTACAGAACTTTGAATGATGGTTGAGTTTCATCGCTTTTAGGTATGTTTTGGGTATAACCCCTTTTCGTCTTTATTTGTTGCTTATCTGTAATCTCATAATCTTAATCCAACACCAACCAGTATTGTGTTTTCAGTGAATGACTCATACCAACTTTATCAACTCGAATTGCTCAATATCTTGACAGAAAAACCATTTACTTTTTTAAAGCAAGCTTTTGCTTTCGCTCTCAGGAATAAAAACACTGAAAGTGAGGCATGTTTTCTTTCATTTGAAATGTTTAAACTCCTGAAAAACGAGATCATCCAGTCACACCCATGAGATGAGGTGAGTGGTGCGCATATAATCTGTCTATTTTTCTTTTCTTCTTTTGCCAAGTTTCTCACACTGTCTGCATTGGTTTAGGTTTTGTTTCTGGATGCCACGTCGCACAGAAAAAGTATAGAAGCATGCTTTGATTTATTTAAACGCAACCTATATTGCACTTTGTGCTGTTCTCGCAAGACTGACGTGGGGGAGCCAAACAGTGTCTAGAAATGCCCTGCAGCACGTTTATTTATAGTTAAAAGGTAACATTTATTTTGATAAGAATGGAAGCGTGTCTTTGAAATGCTTTCGAGAATGTTTAATATTGATCTTCGCTCTGGGCTTTTAAAAAGTTCAGTGCAAGAGTTGGAATTTGACATACTGTACTCACACTTATTTGCATTTCTATCACTCAACTCGGTTTCTTTGACTCTTGCAAATTCTTTATTTTTTTTTTCCCTGGCAATATAACAAAGTTTTTATCAAGCACAAAAGAGATCTTGCACACACAGTAGGCCTAAATGCATTTTCTCTTACAGAGAAATGACCACAATTCCTTCCTTTTTCTTACATGAGACTTTGAAAAGCTTTGGCAGCTCATGCCGTCACACAGATTCGATTCAGTCATCTCGCAGAATCCACCGTGCTCTGTCGATTTTGCTCGATTGACAGGCTTTGTATTTTCTTGTGCTACAGATGAATACGCCGCTCTCATTTATGCATGACCAGCCACAAACGGCTAAAAAAACACCTCAGCTTTGAAGGGATGACCAAATCGTAGAAAAAGCTCTTTTGACTAAAAGTGTATTCCCGGGTTGTAAAATGGCATTGAGAAGCATTCCTTAAGTTAAAGTATGTGTACTTAAAATGTATGGTGCTATGGTGACTACAGTGCTGAAACTCATTATTTTTGTTTTCTTTCTGTACAAAAAGCATTCTTGTAGCTTCATAATATTACGCTTGAACCACTGATGGCAGATGGAGCTTTCAGATGACGTCTTTCATACTTTTCTGCACCTTGACAGTGGCAATTGTTTGACAGTCATTGGCACAGTCACAAGCCTCATGGTTTTCATCAAAAATACCTTAAATTGTGTTCTGGAGACGAACAAAGGTTTTACGGGTTTGTAACAACATGGGGGTAAGTGATTAATGTTTGTTTTGGGATTGAGTAACCCTTTAAAAGATTGTTTCACAGTCAAGCACAATTAAAATTTTCAAAACTCAATTTACTTTTAAATGTCTCTGTTTTTGCTTTGAATTATTCATCTGTGCACATTGGACTACTGTATATCAAATATTGGTAACACTTTATTTTAAGTGTCCAGAATAATGCATTAGTTAAGCATTAATTAATGGTTAATTTGTTTACGACTAAGCATTAGTTTAGCAAAAACACACTAGTAATTGATGATTAACCTAACATTTCAAGGGCCCAAATTATGCATTAGTTAAGTAAGGAATAATTGACGACGTGCCATTGAATTATTCGGAGTGGCCGTTACACCTCAGGTGTGCATTATTTTTATAATAACGGTCCGGAGTCAATTATTCCGCTTATACTACGGTCGCCACACCTCAAGACATTAATCAGATGATATATTTCAAGGGATTCATCCGTTTTTTTCTACTTAAATTGCTATTGTGAGTAGGATTATTTATTCCGCATCTCATCCAACGACTCATTCCAAAACGTAATTTTAAAGCTGGCAATGGAGGCTTGAGCCGTTGATAGCAGACTAATGCAGTTAATAATAAAGTTATTAGAAAGAGAGCGAGAGAGACAGAGAAACAAAGAGAGAGAGAGAGTGAATTAGGCTGTTCGTCAGCCAATCAGATTCAAGCATTCAACGACCCGTAGTATAAGCACAAATAAACTAGTAATTTATGATTAACTTGTTCACAATTATGCATCAGTTAAGAATGAACACGCATATAACTAATGATTATCTGAACATATAGTAAATCCATATTAGCAATTATTTACAATTCATTAGTCATAAACTTGAATATTAATATGTATTTAAATTTCACTTTAGAAAAGGGGGTCAGATTCCATTTATTAGCACTATATAATCAGTAGTTTAGCTTTAATTATTAGCTTGAATACTTGAAAACTTGAATATCACTCAATAAGTGTCATAATGTAGATTTAGAACAGGGGGTCAATATTTGGGGGACAATATTTTAGCCATATGTAATTGCAAACCAGCAGTAAATAAACATAATAACAAAAGAAAAAAATTAATACAAAAATATTGAGATATATATGTATGTATGTGTGTGTGTGTCTTAATACGTTGTTAATAATGGATAAAATGTGGTTACTGTACATTGAGTTAATTATTAATTTCTAGCTTATTTTTGTTTATAGCATACATGTAATTAAAGTGTTTTTTTTTTTGTTTATAGTCTTTAAAATGACTAAATAATGGATAATATGCCCTTACTATATGTACAGATAATCATTAGTTATATATGTGCTCATGCTTAACTGATGCATAATTCTTAATTATAAATTACTAGTTTATTTGTGCTTAAATAATGCATAATTCGGGCCCTTAAAATGTTAGGTTAATCATTAATTATTAGTGTGTTTTTGCTCAACTAATGCTTAATTGTGAACAAATTAACCATTAATGAATGCTTAACTAATGCATTATTCTGGCCCCCTATTCAGTGTAAGTGTTACCCATTTACAATAAAATGAAACAATTTAAAAATTACATTTTGTATTGAAAGCATATGAAACCAGACTGTTTAAGTAAGCTTTTGTTTTTGGAAATTTCCCTTTACATACATCCCATTTTTTTAAGTGAGCATTTATCATTTATCAGTCTAAAAATTTTTAATAGATTGGGAAATAAATAAATAAATATATATAGTTGAAGTCAAAAGATGACATAATCTGCAAAATGTTAATTGTCTTACCAAATTAAGAGAGATCATACAAAATTCATGTTATTGGTTATTTAGTACTGACCAGAATGCAATATTTTACATTAAAAATGCTTACAGACATGTTACATGCTGTTCACAAGAGACAGTTTTTTTTTTATTTGTACCCTTTTCAAAAATAAATGTATGATTTTGAGATCCACCTTTTTAAACTGAGGACAACTAAGGAACTCATATGCAAACATTACAGAAGGGTCAAATGTTCACTGATGCTCCACAAACGCCGGCCGTGATGCATGACATGAAACATGGATACAGCAGTCATGCAGGAACACCTATAATCAACCAAGAGCACAGACACTCGCTGACCTCCAGGGTTTAATTGCTGTCAGCGTGAGAGCGACTTTACACATGACCATCACCTCTCCTTCTGCCAGTTCTCTGATCTATTCATCATTGATGGCCCTTTCCTCCAATCCATCTTAATTCCTCAAGCTCTCTCACAACCCACCAACTTCCCAATCAAAGCAATGGAAGAGCAGCAGATGAAGAAATCCATAAAAAACTGAAAAGCGGAAGGAAAGCACTCAACTTTTGCTTCTTTAATAAAGATGGAGGCTGTTCAGTAGCTGCGGTCCTCCAGGGAGCTGCTGTGGCTTTGTAACTAATTAACTCAAACACATGTGGAAACAGACACTTGAGCACGAGGGGAGAGGAGGGGGTTAAAGCAGCAGACCTTAACGTCTCACTGAAGGCTTAGACGAGGAGAGCTGGGAGGCATATCATGGCTTAGCTAATACCTCCAGAGACACACCGTACAGGATATCGGTAGATATTAAACACAATTGCTATCCCTTGGTGATAGCCAATCCATCTACACAACCAACCAGCAGCTGTGGCTCAAATCAGATCCATCAGGTGTGAGCAGGTCTGAAAACGGCTGGATGGCAAATGAGTGAAAGCTTAGTGGAAAGGAGAACAACAGGGAAAGAGGACAATGAAATGCATAATTAAAGGTGGAGATTATTTGCCACTAACAGGACCACATTTAAAAAAAATAATTATTATTTCACAACCAGGTTCTTTTGGGGGGGGGTGCAGAATGATATTAGATTTGGTTCTTAAATGTTTAGTATCATCTGTAAACCAGGTGATTATGAATCTGGCAATGTTTTATTACATTGATGATTTGCAAGGCTATAAAAGCTACTGAGCAAGTTTACTATGCCAGAATGTCAATACAAACATAAAAATGTATTAGTTTACCAATCGCGCACTGTGGTAAAGCATTTTTTGAGGTCATAACATTGTGAAAGAATTGTGTGAAAATGTATTTATTATTTATTAATTGAGAATATGCCGCTGCATTCAGAATTTGTGTGAAAGGGAATACAAGTTGCTGGTGTTTGCTAGGGGTCATTTTAGCTGAAAAGTGCAAAAGTTGATTTATATCACTAATTCCATTCAAGAGGGAAAACTTATATAATGTATACATTCATTCCACACAGACTGATATATTTAAAGTGTTTATTTCTTTTAATTGTGATGATTATAACTGACAGCTAAAGAAAACCCCAAATTCAGTATCTCAGGAAATTAGAATATTGTGAAAAGGTTCAGTATTGAAGACACCTGGTGCCACACTCTAATCAGCTAATTAACTCAAAACA